>CBVK0100020417.1:0-38684 GCA_900067695.1 Picea abies | reverse complement strand
ATTTGTTCCTTTCATTGATTCTACAATTAATTTCCTTATGTCCAAAATTTTTGCAAGTATAACAATGACCAAGAAAGAAATTTTGATACCTGGGCATAAGTGACCTTCTTTGTGATGTAGTCCATCTAGGTTCATGATCTACTCTTCTATAGTTTTCTTCATGCTTATTAAAGCTTCTTTGATTTCTGAAGGTAGGAGGTCTTCTTGGATATTCATCTCTTTTGTAATCATTCCTTCTTTCTGGTATCCCGGTCCAATTCTCATCAACTATATGTGTAGCTCTTTCTTCAACCTTCTTGTTGGTATTTGCATCTTCTTTGTATGAAGTTTCACCCATGTAACGACCTTGATTTCTACCGCGCACTGATTCACTGGGGTGCGTGCGCGATGAGTAGATGATGACTGTCGTGACCGTTACCAAAATGATAAAAATGGTTAAGGGCGGTGCCTCCTTAAAAAAATGTCAAGAACTACACTTTTCTTGATGATATGAGAAAGAACTCAGTTAATCATGTTTCTTCTATGCACTAGCAAGAGCTACACGAAGTTTCTCTTCGACCACTTCACATTCTCTGAAATGTTTCACATTCCTTTCTTCTAATAGCCTCTGTGTTTCACGGAGCTGTATGATTGTGTCCCATGCCTCTCTAATATGTCTTTTGAGCCATGTCACATTTCCTTCATGGCCTTGCGATACTGACATTTTGAAAGTATTTGCTACTAACTATTGTCTCAATTCCCTGTTTTCCTGGTAAAGTTCAGCGACAACGAGTTGCGCCTACCTCAACTGTCGAGATGGATATCAAAAATTAGTGCCCAAAACATCTATCCTCCTTGTTCTACTCCCACTTCCTCAACTTGTACCTTCTGCAGGCTCCAGCTGAATAGCGTGCATAAGTAATTCTTCAGCAGCTGATTTTGCATGCTGCTTGTTTGGGACTTGGATTTCCCCATCTTCCTTGTTCTTCCTTGGCCCGCCCCTTCCCTGAGGTATCTCCTGTTGGGGAGACAAGGATTCTAATTTCCTTCCTTCCTACACAGGTCCTTCCACTCCAAGTTCCGCGCGGTGTGATATCATCGTTTCTGTAGGTAAAGGGAAAACTCCCTTCGAATCCTTGGGGATGCCTGTTGTGAGTGAAAATGAATCCCAATCTATTTGGGGCTCGGGCCTGGTGATTATGCCACTTTGCACTCCCTTTCTTATGTTTTGGGAGGTCTCCATGGCACGACCAACATTTATATTGCATGCGATGGATTCGATAAATGACCAAGGCAGAAAATTCGATCAACCTAGGCTTGGGAGAACAATTACAAACAATGCGTGAACTTGATTTCAAGAATAAAATGGGTGCAGAGCATCTAAAATTTATAATAGATTGGACAGAAGGAGGATCGTGCCAAGGAATACTAAATTCGTGGTGACTGGATGTTTTGAATCAAACTACAGATTTTCCATAGCACATCCCCGCGTGTAAAGTACATGTGATAAGGGATGAAGGGAATACATGATATGAACGCTGCAATTTTTCATTCTCCCAGCCTTCATAATGGGCTGATAATGGTTACTGCAATTGCCAACATGACTTATATTAATTACTTGACTGGACCTGCGATAGATAGAGACTCCCTTCTAACAGGACTTGACTCTTTGGGAACAACATACCCGTACCATCTACACATGTTTCGACTCTGACATCCCTTCCTGTTTCCAAGGGCCAACTGACCACTTGCTGACTTCGACCCTTTTGTTTTTAAGTACCTAACCTTTCGTTTGTTGACATACAAGCCATGAGTCGACCAAAAAAAACCCTAACTGAAGGAAAAATGGCAGCGCTAACATAGCTGATGAATACTTTGCTGATATTATTGAATACTTGAGTTCATGGATTGTGCCACAAGATTTTAACATTGTGTAGAGGAAGAATATGGTAGTCAGAGCTGTAGACGATCAATTTATTGCAGGAAAATTATACAAAATGGGCGTAGAAAACATTTTGTGAAGATGTGTACTAGAAAATGAAAGGCCTAATATTTTGGCAGAAGCTCATGACGGAATAGCCGTAGGACATTATTCAGGAAAATATACCACGAAAAAGGTATTGCATGCAGGAATATGGTGTCCAACAATTCACAAAGATGCTAAGAAATATTTCCAAAGATGTGGTGTCTATCAGAGGGTTGGTAAACCTAATAGAAGGGATGAGATGCCCCTAAGACCACAAGTAACTATGAAGGTATTTGAAAAATGGGAAATAGACTTTGTGGAACCAATTAATCCACTAGGAAAAAGGTCAGGCTAAAGATATATCATTATTGCAACATAATACTTAACAAGATGGGTAGACACAACACCAGTAAAATACTGCAATGCAGAGACAACAACACATTTCTTGTTTGAGCAAGTGATCACTAGATTTGGCTATCCAAGGATTTTGATGAATGACCAAGGAAATCAGTTTATCAACAACACTATCAAGGCTATGACTGAGGAGTTTGAAGTATATCATCAAAAGAGTACACCATACCATCCTTAAACACATGGAACAGTAGACGCCTTCAATAAGATCCTGGAGAATGCTCTGACAAAGATATGCAATGTTAACATGGAGGATTGGGACTTGAAAATACTAATAGTACTATGGGCATACATGAATACATGTAAGAGGCTGACAGGACAAACACCATTCGGGCTAGTATATGGGAAAGAAGCAGTGGTACCACTAGAATTCCTAGTACCCAGTCTGCGCGTAGCAATAATCACCAACATGATAGAAAGAGGTGCAATGAAGGAGAGGTTGAATCAACTAATGAAGATGGAGGAGGATAGGATTCTAGCAGGATTTCATCAGGAAGTACAGAAACCAAGAGACAAATCCTGGCATGACAAACATATAAAGAGGAAGAGTTTTGAGGAGGGAGATCTAGTCTTTCTTTATGATAGTAAATTTCTTCAACATCTAGGTAAATTCAGAATGCATTGGCTGGGGCCATATGAAGTGAAGACTTTCACAGTTGGGGGAGTTGTACAACTGAAAGATTTAGGAGGCACATAACTGAGAGGAATGATCAATGGAAGTTGACTGAAACTGTGTAGGGATAATCGACCTCCTAACACTTAAAACTTATAGTGCAGTAAGAAAACACATACATAGTGTATTCTAGTAGAAGTTAAGATAAATAAAATGAGAAAAACAAACAAAAAGGAGAAAAAGAAGGGAAAAGAAATACAAAAATAGAAAAGACAAAAAACAAAAAAATACTGGAAAATACAAAGCGCAGCAGAAAATGGACTGAGCGCGACGAATGGGAAAATTTCCACTTGCAACATACGGGTGACACACTGCGCACTAAGGAAAGTTACAACATAAATATGATGCACACTTGAAATGCCTTGTGGACTTAAAAATGGATTAATAGTCAGAAAAAGAGAAAAAATGAAAAATGACGGTTACAACAAAAAGGCACCAACTGGTGGAATTTATGAAATTGAATGGAACATACTCATAAAGCGTCATTCCATTAATCCTAGCCAGGGAAGTTTCTTCGAGAAGTTTCATGATATTTTCTATATAAAGGGGAAATACGGGGAACATAAGACTTATTATGAAATCATGAACTTGCAGTGATAGAGAGCACGCAGAGAATAAGTGAATTGATAAAGAACACAGTGCAAACTAGTTGGAACCCATTCGGAAAAAACTAACCAGTACCCACGATGGTACCATCGAGGATGGGCGCGTCGAGCCAAGAAGGGTGGAAAAACATAAGCAATGTTAGGGTACCATATGAAACTGTGAAGGCTGAACAAAAAACCATCTAGACCGAGAAATTCGTCGATGTGGACGTAGATCCTTCCCCACATGAAGAACCAACAAGCCCTACATCGGTGGTGGAAGAAACACAACATCCAATAACAATGACCATACAAATTAACCCGCACAATGGTGTGCAGGGTCACACTACAAATGATGCAGACACCATACAACAACCTATGAGGGCCTAAGAATCCCAATGAACAAATGGCGAAGCCAACGCACACAAAGAGGCTATAGCACCAAGACCACCCAGAGAAGGGTCTACGCAATAGTAGGAGGGTATGGTGGAAGACATTAATGGAAGCTAGAATTTGACACAGAAAAGAGACAGATGGAGGTTGGGACGTCAAGTCAACCACCAAGAAGAAAGGGTAAACATCCAATGGTGTAGTCCCCGCACAAAAAACCCGACACAACCATCGTACTACCACACATTCTAGAGGGAGTGCAAACCATGCCAACACTTCTAGGATGTGTGGAAAAGTTGAGATATTCGGACCAAGATGTGGATGATGTTGGAAAATTACCTAATTTTGTGCAACATGTATACCTAGACAGTATAGGGAAATGCCCCTTTGGAGACCCAATCCTACAATCGAAATCATGGGAAACCAGCTTGGCCAACACATGGATTCTGAATCTGCTCGAAATTCCCCATTTTGAAAGGGGAAAACAAGTAAACAACTACATCAAGTAGTTGATGGAGGTCCTCCATGGAGGATCATTATGGTTGGAACAACCCATATCAATAGACGTAGAGCTTATTGCACTCATAATAGGTCTACCATCAATGGGTGAGAACCCCGCGTAGTACCTAGATGAAAAAACAAAGGAGAAATCCCTGGCCGAGGAGATGAAGAAAACTTATGGCATAGAGAGGGGCTCACCCGAGATCATAATCAAGAGGATCAACAATGTAGAAATGAGGATGGACACCAAGCTCATGGCCTAAAAAATTATTAGGAAATTCCACAAGTAGGAAGTCCCTGCCAGAGTCGTCCTAGATGCAACATAGTGCGCTAATGGAACTATACCCAGTTGGGCCTAGTATCTATTAAACTTATTCCTCGAAGACTGAAAAGATGCGTAAGACTTGGGAACAAAGTTCCACTATTTGTGGTTACTCATTTTGATCATGCTGATGGGGTGGAGGGAGCCCCCGTACTCTCATTTTTGTGACCGGATAGGTTGTTTCCGCGCAACGCGGTACACATAATTGGGGAGCAAGTTGGACCCCAATCATAGAACTACTAAAATAGGTACCTTTCTAAATACTTCAACGAGATACAAGAGAGAATTGCAAACACTTGGTGGATTACTCCAAACATGGTCACACAATACAGAGACATAGCCAGCTTCAGAGTGACAAGGCATAATGTAACATCCCACTCTTGCGAGCACATGTTATCGACTTATTCTTTGAGGACACTTGCATGCAAGTGATCCAATTATAGTACATGGTTATTGTTTCTCTTAAGGATTCTTATGATGATGTTGATGTATTATGATTTTTATGTTATTTGTTATATGCATATTGACATATTCTATTGACGAGTTTCCTTGAGTGTGAAAGACTCTTGAGGGATTGTGGATGCCAAGGGCATTGATGGAACTCCTTGGACTCCAGATTGAGTCAGGGAGTGAATTTTATTGGTTTGAGTATTTCATTATTGCATATGTGACATATGATCGATTATAGTATGATTTTTATATATGTATCATTGACAATGTTTCATCGATGGATGCAAGCTAATGATTGCTTGATAATATGACTCACATAAGGAGTAAAAGGGCCATGTGTTGGAAGATTGGTTGTTGTCATTGATGTCAACCCTAGTCATTTGTTTTGGACAACAAGATTGATGAAGGTATTTGTACATGAAGGACAATGCACATGCAAATACAACACCCATTGATGGATAGTATACATCATGTTGTTTCCGGTGGTATGTGGCATGCCACGTGGATCCTCATGGTTGAGGAGAAATGAAGGTGTAACTCTTATACTATTGTTCGTTTCTCATTGTATATAATTGAATGTTTTAAGTATAAGTTGAAAAAGGTTTTAAATTGTACTTGATACTGATTCACCCCCCTCTTAGTATCAACAATTGGTATCAGAGAGGGTTACCTTCAGTACAATTTAACCACTGGAAGGATGATCCTAAGAAGAAATGGAAGACAAAATTCCAAATAGGATTCCACCATTTTATGGAAGCAATTTTGAATACTGGAGTAATAGAATGGAAACTTACTTGAAATCTCTTGGGGTAGATGTTAAGTTCTTATTTTCTTCAGGATACAATGCTTTGAAGAAACCAAAGACTGCAGCTCAGAAGGAAGGAAAAAGGAACAACAAATTGATAATAGATACCATCCTGGATGGATTGACATATTCAGTGAAATCCAAGGTGGGATCATGTGCATCATCAAAGGATATTTGGGACAAGATACAAGACCTTTATGCAAGGGAAGAAGCAGAAGAAGAAGAAGTTGAAGCAAATTACAACATCTCATATTTCAAAGAAGAAAATAGAGGTCAATTCTTTTTCTTTAATTGTGAAGGAGTAGGACATGTTGAATTTGAATGTCCTCATCAAAGGATTGAAAGAGATGACACCGAAGAAGAAAATTACAATGAATAAGAAGAAAATCATGAAGTAGAAATTATTCAACAAGAAGATGAGAATCTTAAAAAATTGAAGCGTGTTGAGATTGAATATAACAAGCTCAAAGACACACATAGATAACTAAGAAGTGAATTGGGTAGTTGTGAAAAGACAGTTGTAATCTCGAAGAAAAAATTAGAAGGCTTTGAGAAACTAAGAGAAGAAAACATTTCCTTGAAAACTCTACTCGAAGAAGAAAGAAGAATAGGAGAAGTAAGGAATGTCCAAATGATGAAGAAAGAAGAAGATTGTGAGAAAATTGAACAAGAAGTTGTCTCATTGAGGAAGAGATTAAGAAACTCTCAAGTGCCAAAATACTTAACACATATTGGATGCACGAGTGAAACTTCATACAAAGAAGATGCAAATACCAAGAACAAGGTTGAAGAAAGAGCTACATAGATAGTTGATGAGAAGTGGACCAGGATACCAGAAAGAATGAATGATTACAAAACTGATGAATATCCAAGAAGACCTCCTACCTTCAGGAATCAAAGAAGCTTCAATCAGTATGAAGGAAACTACAAAAGAGTATATCATGAACCCAGATGGACTATATCACAAAGAAGGTCACTTACTCCAAGGTATCACAATTTCTTTCTTGGTCATTGTTATACTTGCAAAAATTTTGGACATAAGGCAATTAATTGCAGAATTAATGAAAGGAACAAATACACAAGAAACATGAATGGTGTAAATAGAAGATATGGAAATAATCGTGGATTTGTCAACATAAGTTATAATTCATTTTCCCCATTGATGGACAAAAATATAGTATGCTACAAATGTAATTATCTTGGTCACAAAGCACGATATTACATATATATGAATGAAGATGTCCCTATGTTTCCAACCACAGTATGGAGAAGGAAATAGATTCCAAACAATGAAGATTGTCGAATAGCATTGACCGCTGAAAAATGTAAAGAATAAGATGAATGGTACATAGACAGTGGATGTTCTTCACACATGACCAGGGATCAAGACAAATTCATAAGCTTGAAGAAAAAAATGTAGAAATGTTTTATTTGGAGATGATTCATCTGCCAAAATACTTGGAGAAGTTGTAGTAGATCTTGGAAGAAAAAATGTAAAAGATACTTAGTGTTAGTAAAATGTGTGATAAAGGATACACTCTTATATTTGACTTTCGAAAATGTAAAATCAGAGACAATAACTCAGAAAGATTGGTTGCAACTACAACAAGAATACCGAACAACATATACATCCTAGACATGAAGAAAATAGAAGACAAAATCCACACAAAAGGATTCCAAGGAAGAAAAAGTCCCAAAGACCAAAAATAAGGATGAAGTATTATTGAGTGCCACATGTTCAAGGGGAGCAGCACCAGAGAAGAGAGTTACCTTTTTTCATTAAACTCAGGGGGAGAAGCCCTACCCTTTGTCATTTATGTCAAAGGGGGAGATAAATTGGGATCATGATGATAGGGGGAGCATGCGTGTTTCCATCAATGATAAAGGGGGAGATTTTTGGAAGATTGGTTGTTGTCATTGAAGTCAACCCTAGTCATTGGTTTTGGACCAAAAGATTGATGAAGGTATTTGGACATGAAGGAAAATGCACATGCATATACAACACCCATGGATGGATAGTATACATCATGTTATTTCCAGTGGTATGTGACACATCACGTGGATCCTCATGGTTGAGGAGAAATGATTTTTTGAAGATGACAAAGTGAATTGAAGAAGGAAGAACAGGTCCGCCCTAATGTTAAAATAAAGTGACATAAATGGTATAAATACATATCATTATACATTCATTTTAAACACAAGTCAAATTTTAGATAAAAGCAGAAGTAAAGAAGGTCAGATTTCAGGGGAGGATGAAGTGTTTTGGTGATGTGTTCTAAGGTATGTTATTTACAGGTCATCTTACCATTTTCGCCATAATTTTTTTTATAAAACGATTCAGATGGTAAAATTTCTATGGTATTAAGAAGACATATCAAGGTAGTTGTGGTAAACGTTTCAACTCTTGATTCACTATAATTATGGAGACACACTCTGTGGAAGATAGAGTTTTTGACTAGTCTTGAAGCTATTCATAAACAGGTGTTTTGGGTACAACAGTCATAACTTCTTCAAAGAGAATACAAATGAAGTGAGACTAATTTCATTGGAAAGAATACAGACTATAGTTTCTTGTGTGCAAGTTTTAGAATCGGATGTTAAATATTGAGCATGCGACATTCTGTACAAGTTCGCTCTCCTGAATAAACCAGAATTGAATAAAGTCTACCATTCTCTCTATAACTTCTTTTTGGGGAGGATTCAAGGAGTGAAAATTGGAGGAGTTTCAGAGAAAACATTGAGTAATATTATCTACAAGATCAGAGTATTCCAAGAATTGAAGAATTTCATAAATTGAAGAAGTCTTAGGAAGCATTATTAGGTTCTATGTGATGGTTGGTTGATGGTGATGATTTATTGTAAAGTTTTATTATCTGTCATATATTCTTGGGTGGAAGGAAGGGGAAAGGATGGAGAGTTCAACCCTCTCTTGATATTGGAGGATTGTATCTTCCTCTTGGAGTTTTATCCCTTTACATTTGGAAGCTGTAGCTACCTTTGGAAGTCATTACTTCCCTTGAGAAATAAATATTGATTATTTCTCATATATTGTGCATGGTGTATGGTGGTGTATTGGTGTAACTCTTATACTATTGTTCATTTCTCATTGGATATAATTGAATGGTTTAAGTATAAGTTGAAAAAGGTTTTAAATTTTTCTTGATACTAATTCACCCCCCTCTCGGTATCAACATCATGCACATAGAACATATATTGAGGGAGAGGTGTGGCAACATCCATGTCACAACCTACTAGAACTCCCTCCGTGTCTCGAACTGTAGGTTAATGATTACCTAGTTCGAGAGGTTCACGATGCCATGAGGGCAGACTGAGATAGTCGCTCACGAAGATTTATAAGGGGCGTGCAGTAAGGAATGGTACTTATTTCTTAGAATCCCTTAGTCTCTCACAACGTTTCCTCGATGGAGTGTTGACTCCAAGGGTTTGAAAACTACCAAAACCAATCAAGGGTGAATGGCACCCTTGGAGCACAGAGTGCATCTTGAAGGGAACGCCGCGTAAATAAAATTTGAGTCAATGAATCTAGGTGGCCTAGAAAACCTTGAGCAAATAATTTAAACTTGTAAAATCTTGAGCATTTCCAGATTTAATTAATTAATTAAGGATCGAAATGATTACTTATAAATTCCCAAATGAAAGTCTAATCATATTCATAAAACAATCAATCCTAATTCTAAATGACTAAAACTGAATTATAAATTAAATAATGAGGGGATGAAGTAAATCAAATTAAGAATTAAGAAAAAATAAAATAAACCTAAAGATTGATTAATACACATATGTGCAAGAAAATACCAAATTGGAATTTAAGATAAGAAAGGAATAACACATAAACGATTGTGTACGCATAGAAAGGTATCTAGAGTCTAGTTAACACTAGTCTAACTAGAGAAGAATCCTATTTTAACTCAACTCAGATTTAGAAAAGGCATCGGTCATTAATTGAGAATAAGGGGAATAAAGAGACAACTAGGAGTGATTAAGGAGTGCTTTTAGGAGAGGTGAGAGAAATTTGAATTTAATTAAATTAAATTGTGGATTTACTTGTGCAACTAAGGGAAAGGGTGACAAGTGTATGGGGGGAATAATTCAAAATTATTTAATTAAAAAGAAAATTAATTGTGCAAGGGGAATGTTTCATTAAGGAAACTCCTATAAATCAAATGGAGAGATGGGAAAGGGGGACATGGGTTATGGTTAAAGTTATGTTGTATAAATTTTGACTGTTTTTACTTGTGAGAGTTGGGATACCTAGCTTGAGAGATAGTGGTGGCCCTACCTTGTGAGGCAAGCTAGGAGCTAGAGAATTTCTGGTTGTGTGTGTACGTGTCCCCTTTGTGACTTGGGGGGATAAGGTGGAACAAGAGTACCCCTATCATTGGCTGGGAGGTACCCGTAAGGTATCGGATTGGTAGGCAGGAGCAAGAAGGACTAGCGTCAGTTCAAGGTTGAAGATCAACTTCTTGGTTCAATTTCATTACGATATTTATGAATAAGTTTATTCCTTTCTTTTTTAATGAGCTTTCATTTTAAATTATTACGGAAATTTCCATTGTGGATGAATTGGATTCTATATAATGATTCAATTGGAATATTGTTAGAGGAATGAAAAATTTAGTTATTTGAATCTCAATCCTTCGCCATATTGTTGTTATTCTTGTATCACATTCTATATTTTGTGCAACACAGATCATTTTTAATTCAATATTTCTCTACAACTTATATTCTGATTTAAGTGAGAAAATAATTATATGTAATGGACCTAACTGAAATGTTATTATTATATTCTCGATGTCTGGATCTGGGTAATATGGTTCTAGATTAATGAAGTAGATTAATTGATTGAATCATACTGACGACTTTTGTTGAAGAATTTAGGAAAAACTTGCACCTTGTGGTTTTATATCTCTGAACGCCATGTCCTATGGGATTAATATCTATTGAAAAACCTTGAGGTATTCATGCTACTGACCCCATGCCTTAGCCATAGCGGTGTTGCAAATTACCAATTATGCCATCCATTTTTTAATGAAGGTCCCAGTAGTCGAACTGCTAGTGTGCCTTTCCTATCTCCTTCCCAGACAGAATCCAAATGTCTTGGAGCGCCATTTTTTCTCTCTTCCACTGGACATAACTCAAATTGTTAGTGTGCCTTTCCTATCTCCTTCCCTCACAGAAACTGAATGGCTTGGAGAACCATTGTTTCTCTCTTCCATTGGACAAAGCATATATATGGTGATAGGTGCCAAGCTTCTGGCAATGCAGTGGAAACATGGTTCGCGTGTGCAGATGTATGTTGATTAAATTTAAATTCGATATGTCAGTGTGTGATGTGTGTGTATAACTGTTATTATTAAGTGACTAGCATGGAGCGACTATAAACAATTCTTTGTGGATGTCATAGATTCCTTCATGAACGTCATACAGTAAATTATGGTCGTCGATGGCATCTATTATTTCTCCTGCTACTCATTTTTCATTCTTCATTTTGAAGAAACATATTAGAGTAGTGGTAGGGTAAGAAGCCTCCGAGTAGAGATTCTTTTTCCCTGGGTATTTTTGTATCCTTTCTTCCATGATCCCTTGGGACTGGCCATAACATTCACATTCAGAACATATCTATCTCTTTGTTTTTAATTTTTGAGAGACTTACTATTCCAATTTAATTGTTGTTCAATATGGATTTTGTCAAACGATTGTGATGTGCTATTGTCCTTTCATATTCAAGTTTGTGTGAGTTTGTGTTTTAGGTGATTGGTTCGTGTATATATCATGATCGTGTATGAAAGCTCAGTCATACTATTGGAATTATTTTTGTAAGTTCATTACAAACCCTAGTTTTTATTTTTTTACAACAATCCAAAAAGGTTATTTCAAAGATAAGTCCTAGTCTGGGTGTCTCTTTTGCAAAATACATAAGGTTTGTGCCTGGTATTAACTGCATTTGAATAAATGGATGAGTTCTAGTCTGGGCGTCTCTTTTTCCAAATACACAAGGTTTTCACCTGGTCTTAACTGCATTTGAATTAATGGATAATATGATTCTCACTCCTTAAGGGGATTTGAACACCTTGGTGGGTATAAGGAATTTTGTTCTACCGATTAACCAAGTCTCTCTCGACCTACCAAGTAATCAAGACCCTGTTGACAATCTTCTTCACCAACTAAACACCTTGCTTTACCCACTACGAAGGCCCAAATCCTATGCAAATATAGACTAACTTGGATTAACTTTAATGGCAAATTAATGTGACATATCCCTTTTATTAATATCTAAATATAAATTTTAATTGGAGACCATGGGAGCACCTAATTAAACCTATACCAACTATGAACAATTTGTGCAGTGGTGTTTTACTATTCTGTCTCTGCCACTTGACCTTTTGGTATATTACTTTTTCTCTCTACCTCAGGATTAACCAGGTCCGTCGGTCTCTTTGGGCTGCTCTACTCTTGATCTACATGTTGTTCACTATATTGACACTTTTAAAGGTGGACGCTACCTCAAATAATGATAATATCTTCATAACCTTAGAAAACAACATTGTTCATTATTAGAATTCTTGGAGAGGTTTAAAGTATAGTCCATTTAGAGTATGAATAATTCTTGTTTTAAAATAACAAGAACCCTTTATGTAAGAATGGTATGGATAGGAAATTTACAAGGAGATTATATATATGCATGTTTAAGTGTACTTAATGTTATGAAGTATGAGTTGTAATATCCATGTTAGAGTTTATGCATGTAATGATCATAGACAAGGTTGACTTTACACTTATGTTGTATTGTCATGGAAAGATCATTAAAATTTATTAAATATGAAAATGCTAGATGATCATGATACTTGTTCATTGTGTTGCGCCATTAAAAGAATGTTGATGTATGATTGATTGAGTAGTTGGATTTTTGTGCACCATTAAATAATGTTGATACATGCTTGATTGAGTACTTGTATTTTCTTGCGCCTTGAATACTTGCTAATTAAGATTGATTGTTGATATAGGCTTAATTGTTTTAGTGGGATTTAGACACCTTCTTGTTCCTTAGAACAGTCGCCAGCCCTGAGACCTTAAGTGGTCGAAATCAATCAGATGAATTCTGGGCTTGAGCGTTGCTTATGTGTCCTGGAGGTCCTAAACATGCATGATAGGTTGGCCAGGTAGTTATTTAAGATTAAACGATATGGTTGATCATTATCTATTATTGCTTCAGTTGATTGTGATGTGTGGAGCTGCGTCGTTATTTATGTTTATGTGTTGATTAGGTGTCGCTATCATTTATGTTAATGCATTGTCTTGTGTCGTTATTAGTTACGATGATGTGTCACTTGTAATGATTTTAATTATTATGTCATTTTGATTATGCGTTGCTATGAATTATGGGTTGACGTTACATTTCTAATGTTTTTTTTTTCTATTGTACTTTGTTATTCGTAGTCGTAATGAAGGGGATGTTAAACATAATATGTGGATCCAAACATGCAGGGATACAAAGAAGGAATGGATACAACTGAGATAATGTGTGATTGAAGATGATATAGAAATGGAAATGAGGGATTAGCATGACGACTGGAGGATTCCAGTTCTGACTCAAGAAGTGCCTAAGGTTACAGAGGTAGACACTGTTGAGCTCAAAAATTAGACAAAGGTTGGGAAACCCAGTCAGAAGTCGACGCAATATAAGAAGGGGAGTGTGATGAAGAATAATACACAAGCAACACAAAAGGAAACTGCCCCAATATAGAAAGAACAAGGAGGGAGGGTCACTGCGGTGTAGGAAACCCCCTCGACATCCACCCCACAGAAGATAGGGCCTCCTAAGAGGACAATAATACATACAGGAGCATCACGCAAGAAGGTGAAAGAGAACAAACAAGTACCAGAATACACTTTCACCAAGGTTGACATAGAACTCATGGAAAAAAGGGTACAGGACCGTGCAACAGAAGATTTTGAAGGAGCCCAACACCAGAGAGAAAAAATACAAGATGACCTGGTGTGAATAAAGAAGGTCCTCGAGAAAATCAGGCCAGCACAGAGGCCCGAAAGGGAAATTGAATCCTTCCCTGAAGAAGCAACAACAAGGAGAAGGACTATGCCGAGCAAGGAGGACACAGTTCAAACTATTGCCCAGGTAAGTCTGACTTTCAGGATAACAACTAATATGCTACAAATGGATGAAACTACAACACATACACCATTGAAGGATCTGATTCAGGTAGAGATGGTATTAGAAAGAATACCTACCAAGGAACTATACAGGCTCCAAGTCAGTGTCGTATAGGAGGTATGTTGGGTATATTTTATATTCTTTGCATGTGTGTGTGTGGGCGCGTTAGGTTCGAAAACTGTGTCTAACGATCTCTCTAGTAGTGTTGTTTGTGTCGTGTGCACCAGGTGCTTCCTAGGGGGGTCCCAGGTATGCCCCCCCCTGGTTACGCGCAACTTTTGACAATGGGCGGTAGGTCGGGGCAGCACCCCAGAATTTTTTTTTAGGCGGTTTTTGCTATTTTTAGCGGTTTTCTAAATTAATCCTGGATTAAGGGATTAGGGTTTTGGTATCTACGGAATACCTAAAAACATTGTATATATTGTATGGTGAATGGTGAAATTCGATATAATGAATACAAGAAAGGTTTTCCTCGATTGAGGGTTTCTGGTATAAATCTTTGTGTACTATGTGAATGAGCCATTGATTATTTTTATTTTGCTAAAGAATCTATATGCATTGCTTTACTTCACAGGTTTAAAACTTACAAGGTACAATAACACACCAGAACAGATGCAACAGAACTACAAGAGACAAGAGATGGCAAGGAAGCCTTTGAATTGGTGATCAAACTGGTCAAGTTCAAAACCAAGGAAGAAAAGTAGCATGCAGATAGAATTGAATAGGGTGTGACAAAAATGTACAATCACATCCCTAAGAGTGCATCGATAGAGAACACAAGTTTATAGGAGAAAATGAAGCTTATTGCCAAAACCATCGAACACTATAGGCAAGAGATTGAGGAATTAAAAGAAAAACTGAATCCTACAACCCATCTCGAGGTGAGAGAGTAGAGGAAACAAGAAGCTGCACTCCAAATGGAAGCAATGGAGGAACAAGTCACTAAAAAAAAATAATTGTTTGTCAGAGTGGTGCAGCTTTGGAAAAATCTAGATGAGGATGATTAGGTCCAACAATGGGACCAATAGGAGGAGATGCTAAGTGTATCCATGCAAGAGTTCAAGAACTGACAAAAAATGATGAGCATCACAGAGCACCTAAAAGGTAATCGTGACTTGAAGAAGTTGTAGGCAAATTTGAACATCGTGCAGAAGCAGAAACAAGAGAGATAGGAAGAAGTAGAACCACTCCAGGAGAAAGTAGCACAATTGATCGTGTAATTGGAGGAGGAAAAGAGGAACATGGCACAAGGAAAAAAATAGGGTGCAACACTGATCCAGGAGGAGATCACATTGCATTCAGTAGAGGCACTGATTGGAAGATTCACACAAGTCCGGAAAAGAGCAAGGGAACTTGGAGACAAATTCCACAACCTAACAAAGGTTTTTCAGGGAGCGTGCAATACCTAGGTGGCTCGGGAAAAGACACATGTCAGTGTTGGGGGCTTGTTGGGTGTAGAAATATTTTGAGGAAATACTATATTTTGAGGATAAAACCTAGAATTGGAAAAAAGTAGCATGAAGGAAAATAAGCGCGTGCAAGGAAAGCATGTAAGGAATGCATGTACGAAAACCTAACTACGTTAGGGTTAGGGTTTTTGAAGGAAACTATAATGACTAAGAAGTTGAGGATTACTATAAATATGTGCCTAGGAGGCCTAGGTTAGGGGGATTCCATTTAGAGAGTTGGAAGTATTGTTTTACGTAGTCAAGGGAACTATTGTAAGATTTGATACCAATTTTGTAAGCTATTGATTTGTAGGAGAGTGAAGTCGCTAGACCTTGAGGGTTAGATTGAAGGTTGAGGATCCTGGTGTGATCTAGTCAACCTCAAAAAGGCTGTGGAGTCTGTTTTGTGATTGTATGAAAATAGTTGTAGTGTGCGTGATGCCATATATTGAAAAACCATAATAAACAAGCTTGAGAAGCTAGATATTTGTGGACATAGCCTAGGAGGGGGTTGTTTTCCCTTGACCAATTTTTGGAGAACCTTGGTCCCGTTTGACCAATTTGGGGACTTCGACAGGCTGGTCGAAGGTGGAGCACAAGGCGAAGTGGAGATCGCGAGATATTAGCCCCTTCTTAGGGCATTTTTGTGTTTAGGGTTTATGTAATGACTATGGGATGTCAACTCATGGGTTTACCCATGTTTAGGCTCTTTTGTAATGTATAAATAGAAATCTAGGCGATGTAAGTAAGAGAGACCTAAATGTGTAATGTGGCCAGTGAGCTAAGTGAAAACTACTGTAGATTCTTTGTGCATACTGTGTGTTAAGAACTTGCAGAGCTAAGTGCAAGTGATTGTAAGCAGCTTGTGTTCAAATTGTAAGGAGGATTTGTGCTTAAACCTAGCTCGGGGAAGCGTGATCTGGTGAGGTGCACACTGATCTCCTGTACTAGGTGGAGTGGGTTCTTGTGGCTTTGTGCTTGTAGAAGATTGAAAGAAGAAAATAAAGAAGAAAAGAGTTGGTGGACGTAGCCCCACACTGGGGTGAACCACATATATCCTGTGTTGTGGCTACTTTGTGCATTATAGTTGTTATGTTATTGATGTGATTTATGCTTAGTGTAGTGATGTATGTTAGATGTATCTGATATAATAGCTTAGTGCTTAGTAATGTGAATTAATGCTAGATATGATCTATTTCTATATGCTAAGTGCTTGGATGTATTAGATCTTGTTGAGTACTACGTTGCTCTGTAACTAGGATTTCAACCTGCGATGTGAATAAGGGTTAAATACTGATGAATATTAACTGCTAAGTGCTCTGTTAAGTGTTGTAATCACAGATCTGTGTCCTAACTAGGTTGTAGACACTTGAGTCCTGTAACCACCCCTGCCTCTACCTAGGGTGAGACTTCATTTGCTTTGCAGGTGTTGCTGAAAGGGTTGGTAGTTAGGGTTTTTTTGGTACGATGTGGAAGTGTTTAACCTTGGGTCTGCCCCTGTGCCAACAAATGGTTACATTGCCAAGACCTGAAACTGTAATTGATGGGAACTGAAGAAAAGAGAAATCTCTGTGCGTAGATATGTTTCTTTAGTGCACAATATTCTATTTGACTGCGAAGCTCTGTGCTAAGAAAGGAATCAGATCTGAGGAAAAGAGGTAAGATCTTAAATCTTTGTGCTCTAAGAAAGGTTAGATAAGTGAAAATTTTTGTTTCAAAAGAATGGATCTAGGAATATCTAATAGATTTTATCCTAGTTTGAAAACTATGGCACAACTAGAAGAAAGAAGATTTGATATGAATAGATCTAATAGAACTAGTGAAATATATGTTATTCCTATGCATAGAAAGAACTGTTGGACTAACAAATGGATGCAGGATCCTAGAAAGAATTTTTTGCGGGTTAGCTACTGTGATCCCAGTGCGCAGTACATGAAAGGTTGGGGGTCATTTAAAATAAAGAGAGGATTAACTCTTTGTTATAGTTGCAGAAGACCGAGACATCTTGCTAAGGAATTCTTTGGTAGTGGTCCTAGTTGTCTTTTTTATAAATCCCTAGAATGATTGCTAAAGTTGAAAAGATGAATATGAGACAAGAAAACTATGAGACAAGCCAAGAAAGTAAGGATATGATAGAACCCTAGAAAGAATCAGAGACTGCATTATTGTAGATGAAAGAAACCCTGAACGATCACAAAGATATCAACTTATCAGAGATCTTAAAAGAGAAGGAGTACATAAAAACAAGAATAAGATACTTCAACATAGACTGTGTTTTGGATGAGGAAATACAGGTGAATATCATGATAGAAAGAACTTGGGAGATTTTGGGAAAGCTTGCTATGGTTCCTTCATTGGGAGGAATAAGATTATTTAGAGGAAAGTTGATAACCCTATGTGGAAGACTTACCCAGACAGCTATGAGAGCTCATGTAACTTTGAAAAAAGAAGAATTTGAGATCGTTAAGTTTGTTGAGGACAATTCCCCATTTGATATTTTTCTAGGAAAAACTTGGATTGAGAAAGATCAGATACGAAGGACACAAGAAGAGGAGGATCTAGAACAGAAAAAGCAATAACTAAGAGATTTCATGGCTAGAAGAATAACACACTTACTGGAAGAACAAGAGGACTAGTTGAAGCTACTGAGGACTAGGGATCTGGACGTCAGAGTTGAAAGAATGTAGGAAGACTAGAAACACTTGTCTGTATAAAAGAATAGAGAACCTACCCTAGAAAGAGAAGAAGTATTACCCTCGAACCCTATGAAAGACTGTCCACAATGAAAAGTTACTATGCCAAGAGGAGATAAAAACAATAATGGAAAGAGGAAACCAATGACTAAGATTTCAGGAAAGAAATCCAAAAATCTCAACAAGAAGAAAGAAAAGTTAGAAAAGTTACAGGAAGTTCCAGGGAGGATTTCACAGAAGGAAGGTTTGTAGAAATGGAACTTCGCCGCGATACTAGAACAAAAAATATTGGCACTTCACCACGATGAAGAAATATGACCGTTGGAGGTGTCCCGACCATTATCCCAACGCTCAAGAACTGCCCAAACTGCAGTTATGGCTAGAAGGATCGCGATTAGACTGTTGGGACTGCACCATAATGGATGGAATTGCATTGATTAAGGCAGTCATTCCTATTGGAGGAGTCCGTTACGACATTTTTTATTTATCCCATCGAGCATTGCACCGAGAACACTTTTTCTAATTGTGATTATATGAGCCCACAAAGAACTAGTTTCTTTCACGCAGTGCCTATTGAGAGCTCGCCACCTGTTCAGTTACCATGATTGTTTGTTCACTGACCTGAGATACATGATCTCAAGCCTGCATGTTGGGTGACTTCAATGAAGTAGAGAAATCCGTCGAAGAGATCCTCATAGACCTCATGACTAAGAAGGTCATATCTATAGGAGTCCAAGCCTTGTCAATGAGAGGAGTGAAAGCATCCCCATCGAATGCTCATGGATATGGACCATCCCAAGATGCAACAAAGAGATGCACCAAGCATCGTGATGACTTGGAAAATGAAAATCTCATCCCATCTATCCTGTCTGATTATATCCCGGCTCTGGCTAGTGCAGTGAGCCATGACAGTGCCCTGAGGGACTTCGACTACACCTTGATTACTGCGTACCTCCTGAAGGGGATACATATAGTTGGATTGCAGTTAGGAAAAATCATGACATTGAATATCAATGAATTCAACTTGGGAGATCACAAGAACCATGGAATGCTTGCCCCACACAAGTACTTAACCAAGACCAAAGAGAAGAAGTCAAAGATCATCCCCTAGCTGTGGACTATGGATGTCGCGAGGTCCACTATCCTGAACGTGATGAAGATACCACACTTTGGAAGGCATAAGAAGGTTAATGCGTGCGTTAAAATCCTGTTGTATTGATTCCATTGCGGTTATCTGTGGTTGGACAAACACGTCACTGTAGATCCAGTGATGATCCATTGGATCACCAGATTAAGCATGCAAGGACCAGACCCACAAGAATTTTATCCAGGGAAGGCTGCAGATTGTGCCCTGGCATAGAAAATTAAATATACTATGGAAATGTGGAAAAGGGGAAGTGAGGCTACAAGGTAGCTTCCATTTAGAATGGCACAGTGCATGTAGCCTACCAGTTGATCGCTGGTAAGCTAGTGAGGAAGAAAAAACCCACGCAGGTCACAGGGTTCGTTGTTGACCTCGTGGAAAAATGCATGGAAGGGCTACAAATGAACTGGGTGAGATACCTCATCAACCAGTTAGAGAAAGACTACCGTGAAGCTCAATATTAGGGTTGTGAGTTCCACTTCAGTTGGTTGTTGATCCTGATCACTTTCATTCCTTAGGAAATTCCATAAGGTGCGACCTTCCCTGAGATTGAGCCATCATAACCCTTAGCTACAAAGTTCACGACACTCTGGTATTCGAGCGACATGGAGAAACAATGGCAGCCAAATGCGGTGTTCCACACCTACTACCTACAATTGAAGAGGGCTATCGAGTCTTTCCCTCGGATGACGCCGAACACCCTGCATAGGTTCAGACCATTTGTAAAGTTCCACGTAGATAGACATTTTATTTATATCATTGCACATGAAGACGAACACAAAGAAGAGATGTAGAGTTAATACAAACTCACAGAGTAGGACATGAAAGAAATCACTAAGGAATGGCCTGCAGAGTTCCTTATACCAGTCGACCAGGCATAGCTATCCGACCCCGACCTCATCGAAATTTCGGTGGTTACTCGCGAAGAGTATGATGCACTCAACAGTAGAAGAAGGAAGAAAAAGGAAGAGGTACAAGAACTGAACAACGCATCAGAAGAGAATGCTTTAGACTCACCTAGAGGGGGAGGTGATGACGAAGTAGACAAAGAAGAATACAATGGAGAAGATGACAATAAGAAACAAGGGGAAGTAACACCGCCAAGGGACCCTATTGATGAAGCTGAGACCTCTAAGAAAAGAAAGGTTTCCCTCATGAAATCTACATCACGGAAGAAGTCCAAAGCTACTAAACCACAGATGTAGACTGTGCTAACAATGGATGACATAGATTTCATCATAAACATTGTCTCAGATACCTCAGAAGACATATTACAGTGCAATGAATCCAAACAAGAGACCATGTATGAAAGAATTGAAGCATAGCTGAAAGGGGTACAACAAGCCCTCTACTCCATCCACACAGTGTCTACTGCGCCCCTGTCATCAGAAATAATAGAGTTGGGATATGAACCTACCCAGCTACAACAAATAACAGATGCGATTGAAGTTCACCGTCATCATGTTCAGGAAGAAAAAGAGTAGGCCACAGAGGCATTAAAGAAAGAAAAAGAGGAAGCCATAGAACAACGCCAGGTTGCACAACAGGAAAAAGATGAAATCCAAGCCAAGTTTGCAAAGGATAGAGCACATATCAAGAAGGTTAAGGAACAACTGCTCACAAAGCAGATTGGAGGTAAAGAAGCAGTCACTAGAGAACTTTTCTCTGTGATGGGCTTAGAATAGATGGAAGAAGACCCAGTGGAAAGCGAAGTAGGGAAGCTTGCTGAATCCATTCAGCAGCTCCAACAGAGGATAACAAGACTAGAGTTACAAGAAGTGCCAAGCACTTCGTAGGAACTACGAGACTAGAGAGAATAAACTTACCAGAGTGCATTTCAGAGAATCAAGGCATTGGCCTTAGAATGTAAACAACTCAGCAGTCGAAGTGCGTAGACTTATGAGAACCTTGCAGAGGACCCTGAACTAAGGACATTGGAGTCACAACTTCAGGAGGCCAAGCAACAAGAAGCAACGGTGCAAGTGCAGTTGAAGCCACTACCAGCAGTTGAGAGGATGAAATGATCCCAGGAACAACACACAGTCTAGCAACAAGTCCATGCCATACAGAGTTAGGTCATGGAAGTGACTCAGTGACTCTAGCCAGTGCAAGATGCAGCTTGCATACTTTTTGAGGAGATTGACGGACGACATGTAGAACTGGAACAAGTGGCCACCACATTGGAACAACGCTTGGAAGGACCTGTGATAGAAACAACCATTCAAGATTTGATCGAGTAGGAGGCTCTGGCGAAGCAATAGGTCGAGGTAGCTCGAGCCAATATCGAGGCATTTGAGGCAGAGTTACCCAGATCAGAGTGACTTGGCACGAGTCACAGGTGAGTGTTGGGGGCTTGTTGGACCTTTACCAAGTTTTGGAGAACCTTGGTCAAGTTTGACCAATTTTGGGACTTCGTCAAGCTGGTCGAAGGCATAGCACAAGGCGAAGCGAAGATCACAAGATATCATCCCCTTCTTAGGGAATTTTTGGGTTTAGGGTTTATTTAATGGGTATGGGATGTCGGACCATGGGTTTACCCATGTTTAGGCCCTTTTGTAATGTATAAATAGAAGGCTAGGTGATGTATGTAAGAGAGACCTAGATGTGTAATGTGTCCAGTGAGCTAAGTGCAAACTGCTGTAGATGCTTCGTGCATACTGTGTGTTAAGAACTTGTAGAGCTAAGTGCAAGTGATTATAACTAGCTTGTGTGCAGATTGTAAGGAGGATTTGTGTTTAAACCTAGCTCGAGGAAGAAAGTTCTAGCAAGGTGTGCATAGATCTCCTGTCCTAGGCGGAGTGGGTTCTTGTGGCTCCGTGCTTGTAGAAGCTTGAAAGAAGACAATAAAGAAGATAAGAGTTGGTTGATGTAGCCCCACACTAGGGTGAACCACGTATATCCTATGTTGTGGCTTCTTTGTGCATAATAGTTGTTATGTTATTGATGTGATTTATGCTTAGTGCAGTGATATATGTTAGATGCATATGATATAATAGCTTAGTGCTTAGTAATGTGAATGAATGCTAGATATGATCTATTTCTATATGCTAAGTGCTTTGATGTATTAGATCTTGCTGAGTACTGCACTGCTCTATAGATAGGATTTCAACCTGTGATGTGAATAAGGATTAAATACTGATGAATATTAACTTATAAGTTCTCTGTTAAGTGTTGTAATCATAGATCTGTGTCCCATATAGGTTGTAGATACTTGAGTCCTGCAACCACCCCCACCTCTACCTCAGGTGAGACTTCATCTGCTTCGCAGGTGTTTTCAAAAGGGCCAGTAGTTAGGGTTTTGTTGGTGCATTGTTGAAGAGTTGAACCCTGGATTTGCCCCTGTGCCAACAGGGGTGAACCATAGTAACACCTATGTTGTGTGATGTGTTTATTGCATAATTACTTTATGTAATTACTTAGTTGATGAATAAATAATTTTGTGAGATTTGTTATATGTTAGATCTGTTAGAATGCATGCATAAACTTAATAGATGAATGGATCCTAAGAATCATAGAAAGAACCACCATATCAAGGCTTAAGAAGAGGAAAGGAAATCCCAGATCCCCACTCTTTCCTAGACTACAAGCATATGAGCATTGTAGTCACCCATAGAAATATATCGGGTGAGACTGCGCAGTACACATATGTGTTGTGTTGCCTTCTGGTTTACTAGAAGGGCCGATAGTTTTAGAGGGATTTGTTGGAAGCTTGTTCAGAGATGAACCTGGGTCAGCCCAAGAAGTAGTTAGAGAAGGAGATAAATCAACAAAAAAGGAGAGAACACCCATGATTTCTCTTTATTTTCCTAATACAACATGGAAAACCTAGCATGAGGAGAGAGCACCTGTAGTGTCCCCAAGGCCAAGCCCTATTGTAAATCATACTTGTGAAATGAATTGTAAATATGTGTTATAGGTTGGTGAGCCAAGTATATATAAGCTGGTGGGCTTATGTGATTGTTAGGCCAAAGAGCCTAAGGGTTGTAGGCCAAGGGCCCAATTTTGTACTTATATGTATGCAACACATTAATAAAATATAAACACCACCGGATGTAAGCCGACACGATGAATGAGTGATGGGGGACTAAGCATCCATATATAGGGCAAGGGATTAGGGGCTGGAAGGTGGGAAAAGGGGATAAGTGTTAAGTCTAGGGGGCTTAAGCCTTGGGAATAATATTTTAATATTATTCCAAAAGACATGTGAATAATATGTTTTTACCCTAAGTTCTTTTGGAATGAAATATGAATTCCAAATGGAAGGAACACTTGCTGAAGGAATGCATGCAGTTCCAAAGGTGACACATGTCAACCCTGGTGCATGTGAATAAAATGACCAAGTTGAGCCATGAGATGTGTTCTCCTCCATTCGACCCGACCTTATGAACCGTACATCCGATTCGACCTCTGCAGGAGACCTCGTGCAATTCTGAAATCGTGGGGGGGAAAAGTCTGTGTTGATTTTGGGGATAGCCTATGTTGATTCTGGAAGGCCGAGACACCCTCTATCTGAGCATTGATCCTATGCGTGGAGCTTCTCCCCAGCTCAGGGGTGACCCAATGTTGAGCTTGATGAGTAGTGCGGTCTAAGGCTGGGAGGTTCGTGGAAGGCCTGCATCTAGTTGGTGGAATTACCACAGTATCAAGATAAGTATCAGCTTATGTTAAATGTTAGTTTTGCATGTCGGTGATTCTCATATTTTACCATGTATTCTATTGTGCAGATGAATTATTGTTAATTCTAGAGAATAATTGTGTTAGTAGTAATTCTTATGTTACTTTGAGTTTAAATGTGTTTCATTTGCTTAAATGCATGTTGTTTAATAAACCGAGAATGAGTGTTATATTTCCACGAAGTATGGTAACAGACAAAGTGGTGTTATAGTTTGGTATCAGAGCGATTAAGCCTTGCCATCAAAAGTGGTGTTACATTTTGGTATCAGAGCCAAGGTTTTGACACTAAGCCTAGATGGGCTAGTTGAGTGGTCTTTTGACCAAGGGTGAGAGGAGAAATTGTGTCTAGAGGACCAATTTCAGACCTTGGTATGGTCCAGAGTGTTAAGGAGTTACTTGACCGTGCATATAAGCTCAGGAGGTATAACGGTGTTGTGAAACCGCAACCGGTGTGGTATATGGCCATAGAGAGAGAGGAATCCACACTAGCAGTGCTGGAGCCTAAGGATCTGTTTGCGAGGGAAGTAGCGAACCCTCATGACCATTAGATCAGGAAAACGTGCGCAGGGTTTAAAAACCCTTTGGAGTTGCATAGGAGTGTGGGAATCGCGATACGTGAACTCTCGAAAACCCAAAAACCTGAGAAGATCTACACTGTATATCAGGGAGAAAGGATCGATTGTTAGATCTGACGAAGTCGCGCTCGAGTTAGTCGCGAAAAAATTTTGGATTTCGCAAAGTCAGGAGATGGGAAGTGAGGAAGGTGAACACCTCTGAAACCTGAAACCCGAAATCCTGAAACGATCTACACCGTAGATCGTAGGAAGGGAGTTGACCGTCTGATTCAGCAGAGGAGTAAACCATAATTTTAAGATTTTGGCAGATGAAAGTTTGAGATGTGGGATGCACGAACTCCCGATGCCCGAAACCGCAAAATGATGAAAAGATCTGTGCCATAGATCTGAGGAAGGAGTCTAACTGTGGGATTTTTCTTGGAATGGATGTGGGCACATGAATGTGTACCACGTGCCAGTGAGTTGAGAAGACAGGCGAGAGTGGTGGGACCCGATGATGTCACCAAAGGTGACGTGGATCCTCCTGAACGTACCACGTGCCACTGTGGTGAAGGGCAACAGTTGTGCTGTGGGCCCGGAGGATAAAGTAAAATGGGATTTGAAAGTCAGGGATTGGAAAAGAAGGCGAGTCTGGAAGTCTCAAGAATTGAAACCTCAAAACTTGAAGTCCTGAAGTCTCAAAGTCTTTGGAGATGGAAGAACCGTAGCAGATTTTAAGGGCGACAGTTGTGCTATGGGGCCAGAGAGCAAGGAAACCAAATTTTTGAAATTCAGGAATTGAGGCGACAAAGATTAGGATTCGCTACATCATGAACTTATGATTTAGAAAATTCCAAAAAGATTTGGACCGTTAAACCCAACACATCAAGATCGTTGGATCCCGTACAAGAAACTGTGTATCAGATTTCGGGGATTGTAGCGACAAGAAGTTGGGAGTCACTGCATTATGAACTCCCGGGTACCAAAGACCCAAAACCCGAAAGCGAGTGTGAGAGCCTCGTGGACCAAAACCCCGAAGCCAGAAGTCCTGAAGTCCCGAAATTGCAGAGCCGTCAGAGCTCAAAAAACTTTGTGAAGTTAAAATGTTTTCTCACTCACGTTGATTTATGAATATTGTGATTTTGTAAGGGTTAAGGCCTGACAAACTTAGGTTGACTACACATTGTGTGTGTAGAGTTCAACGAGTGTCAGGTCAACCAAAAACTGATGCTGAGTATGGAATTGGAAGAGGTGCAGATTGCCTCCGAAACAGAGGATGAAAGGGTAGGAAGGAATGCCAACCTGGGGGTCGAAGGAAAAAAGTCTAATGGGCACAGAAAAGAGACAGATAAGGAAGGACATATGATGAAAATCATTGAAATATTGCAGAAAGATGCCCAGGCTCGCTGAGTTGATAGCCGAAAAATCATGAAAATCAGGGATTGACAGGGTGAATTCAACTTAAAAATGTTGAAGAGCCTGGAAAGAATATAAAATAAATTGGAAAAAGAGAGTGACACAAGTAGATCAAGAATTTTTATAACCCCTGAGAGGAGAAGGAGATCGAGGAGTGGTAGCAGACATTACCATCTCTCCCCAAAGCATTTTGGCAAGGAAACACAAAGTAGTTCAAGCCCGTCCCCTACCAGAAAACACAAAAAATTTGGAAAGGATAAATTGAAAGGGGAGATGAACAAGATCAAGCCTCCAACATTTGATGGAGAACATAAGAAGGAGGAAGATGCCGAGACATGGTTGCTTGGCATGAAGAAATATTTCCAACTGTAGAACTACTCCGCTCATGCAGAAGGAAGAATTTCGATGTATCGGCTAAAAGGGAAAGCATCCATGTGGTGGGATCAGTTTGTGCAAGTGCAACACATCAAAGAGAAATATATCACTTGGAAGGATTTTAAGAGGTATTTCGAGAAGAAATACCTGACCAAAATATATTATGACAGAAATATGAAGGAGTTCTTCGAACTCAAGCTAGGCAGCACGACCATTGATGAGTACAAATGAGGTTTTCTGGAACTACTAAAGTATGTTCCATTCATCAAAGACGAGGTTGTCAAGATTCAAAGATATTTGAGTGGACTGCCACCTTCTATGGGTGACAAGATTTAGTATGATGATCCTAAGACTATGGAAGAAACAATAAGAAGGGAAAAATGCTTGTATGAACAACAAAGAGAAAGCCTACTTTTCGGAAGACTTGGGATGACCAGAGGAAGTTTAAGAAGGAACAGGGGCAGAAGGGAAACAAACCTTTATTTTTTAGAAATAGTCCTTAGGGACAACCATCCTTTAGAGAGCCCAGGAAGGATAAAGTGGGTGAGCAATTTCCAAGGCCACCACCTATGGAGTGTTGGGGTTGTAAAGGAAACCATAGGTACAGAGATTGCCGCCACAGAAAAGATAAAGTGAGAACTATCCATACCGTTCAACAAGATGAAACAGTGGATGATATGGGCAACAGAATGCCAAGGATCTATGCAGCCCTGGACAACAAGCAAGTAGAATTTCAATCGCACCTTATTGAAGTGGAAGGTATGATTAACAATCGACCACTCATTATTTTAATTGATTCAGGGGCTAGCCATAGTTATGTAGATCCTAGGGTGGTGGAAAGTTTGCGTTTGACAAGAAGAAAACATGAAAAGTATTGGCTAGTACAGTTAGCCACAGGAACCAAAAGGAAGGTCACTGAATTGGTTAAGTCCTGTTCAGTGGACATGAAAGGATTGAGCACTAAGGATGAATTGAATATTCTGCCTTTCGGCTCTTACGACTGCTTAATTGGGATGGACTGGTTGGAACAACACCATGCCCTTCTTGACTGCCATAACAAAATTTTTACATGCCTGGACGAAGAGGGAAATCAGGTAACAGTCCAAGGAATTCCGAGAGCCATGGCTGTTAGAGAAATATTAGCCATGCAGCTGAAGAAGTGTTACAGTAAAGGCTGTCAATTATTTGCAGCCCATATGGGAGAAGCATCCAGAGATGTAGTCTCAAAGATGGAAGACCATGAGGTACTCAAAGAGTTCAAGGACGTATTTCAAGATGTACCTAGAATACCTCCGAAGAGGGACATCGATTTTTCTATAAATTTGATACCAGGGGCAACTCCAGTTTCGAAAGCTCCTTATAGAATGAGTACGCCAGAGCTGAAAGAGTTGCAATTGCAGCTTGAAGAGATTTTGAAGAAGGGATACATTTTCCCCAGTGTGTCACCTTGGGGAGCCCCAGTCCTATTCATGAAGAAGAAAGATGGGACATTGAGGCTGTGTATTGATTTTCGGCAGTTGAATAAGGTAACTGTCAAGAACCAGTATCCTCTGCCAAGGATCAATGATCTTTTTGATCAGTTGAAGGACGCAAAAATATTTTCAAAAATAGATCTCAGATCTGGATATCACCAAGTGAGAATAAATGATGAGGACATCAGAAAGATCACCTTTAGGACAAGGTACAGTCATTATGAGTTCACGGTGGTGCTGTTTGGATTGTCAAACACACCTACTGTTTTCATGTGCTTAATGAATGGTGTATTCAAGGACTATTTAGACAAGTTTGTCATAGTTTTCCTGGACGACATCTTGGTGTAATCCAATTTAGAGGAAGAGCATGAGCAACACCTGAGAATGGTGCTGCAAGTGTTGAGAGAACACCAGCTGTATGCCAGGCTGAGCAAATGATCATTTTATCAAAGACAAATCCATTACTTGGGACATATTATTTCGGAAGAAGGGATCATTGTGGATCTTGAAAAGGTTGAGGCCATTCGAGAATGGTCAGTGCTAAAGAATGTGGCAGAAGTTGGATCTTTTATGGGTCTGGCAAGCTACTACAGAAAGTTTATAGCCGAATTCTCAAAAATAGCTCATCCTATCACTTCCTTTCAAAGGAAGGAGAAGAAGTTTCAGTGGAATGAAGAGTGTTAGAGCAGTTTCCAATGATTGAAGTAGCTATTAACCAATGCTCCAATCCTGAAGATTGCATATCCAAATATGGATTTCGTTGTGTGCACAGATGCACGTAAGGAGGTGTTGGTAGGAGTTCTCAGCCAAGAGGGATAGGTAATCTTTTATGAATCCCAAAAAATGAAAGAGCATGAAAGGAATTATGCCACTCACGATTTAGAGCTGGTAGAAATCATCCACACATTGAGGAAATAGAGACATTACCTCATGGGAAGGAGATTCAAATTGGGAATAGATCACAACGATCTGAAGTATTTATTTGATCAGCCGACTTTAAACGCCAGGCAAACTAGATGGTTGGAGTTTCTGTGCGAATATGACTTTGATATCAAGCATATCAAGGGTAAGGAAAATAAGGTGCCTTATGCACTCAGTAGAAAATTGCATGCTTACATGCTACAACCATTAACATGTATAGGACTGATATTAGGGATAGAGTTCTGGAAGTTGCAAATGTCGATTTGTAGTTCAGAGATTTGGTAGAAAAGCTACAGCAGCGTGAGACACCATAGACCAAGGAAAGTTACACCTTGGAAGCTGATGGCTTACTTCTGTATAAAAACATAGTGTACATACTCAATGTCCAAGAATTGAAGCTGGCAATTCTAAAATAAATTCATAACGTGACATATGCCAGACATCCTGGTTATCAGAATACTATAGCAATAGTCAAAATCCATTATTTTTGGCCAGGTATGGAGAAAGAAATTGCTGAATACATCGCCATATGTATGGAGTGCCAGAATGTTAAGGCTGAGCATAGGTACCCAACAGGGTTGCTGTAGCCCTTACCCATTCCTGAGTGGAAGTGGGAAGTGGTGACAATGGATTTTATTACAGGACTACCCAGAACAAGCAAGCAACATCATTCGATCATGGTGGTGGTGGACAAGCTTACAAAAGCTGCCCATTTTATTCCACTAAAAACCACTCATAGGGTAGTGGATGTTGCTGATATCTTCTTAAAAGAAGTGGCACACTTGCACGTAATTCCTAAGACGATTGTGTCTGATAGGGACCTTAAATTTCACCTCAAATTTCTGGAAAGGACTATTCAAAGGATTTAGAATGAATCTAAACTTTGGTATAGCGTATCATCCTGAGTCTGACAGACAGACAGAGAGGGTGAACAGAGTAATAGAAGACATGCTGAGAATGTATGTGATGGATAAACCATCAATATGGGAAGACTACCTGTATTTGGTATAATTCACCTACAATAATGGGTATCATGCATCGTTGAAGATGATCCCATTTGAAGCACTTTAGGGAAGAAAGTGCTACACTCCAGTGAGCTAGGATAATCCAGCTGATAGAGAAGTAGTTGGGCCTGAGCTGCTCAAAGAGATGGAAGACCAAATGATAGGAATTAAATGGAATTTGAAAGTTTCCCAAGATAGGCATAAGAGTTATGCTGATAAGAATAGAACCCATAGAGAATACAAAGTGGGTGATCATGTTTTCCTAAAAGTAAAAACTAACAGGAGTTCCCTGAAGCTGGGAAGTTGTGCCAAGTTAGCAGCAAGATTTTGTGGGCCATTTGAGATCCTTGAAAGGATCGGGCCAGTTGAATACATGCTTGCATTACCTACATCTATGACTGTACATAATGTGTTTCATGTTTCACTACTTAAAAGATATAAACCTGATGCTAATCATGTTATCGATTGGAATGTGATTCAGGTGGAACCAGAAGGTGTCCTGCAAGTGCATCTTGTGCACATTTGGATAGGAAAAGAAAACAGCTCCATAATTGAGCCATAGAGCTTGTAAAGGTCCAATGGACCTGGTACGGTCCTGAGGATACGACATGGGAGCATGAAGATGTTATGCGGGTAGAGTACCCGCATCTTTTTGAAAATTTTGAAAAGCTTGCAGAGACAGGGTAAGGTTGCACTGAGGACAGTGCAGAAATAAGGGGAAGGGGATTGTAGTGTCCCCAAGGCCGAGCCCTGTTGTAAATAATACCTTGAAATGAATTGTAAATATGTGTTATAGGTTGGTGAGCCAAGTATATATAAGCTGGTGGGATTATGTGATTGTTAGGCCAGAGAGCCTAAGGGTTGTAGGCCAAGGGCCTAATTTTGTACTTATATGTATGCAACACATTAATAAAATATAAACACCATCACGTGTAGACCGACACGATGAATGAGTGATGGGGGACTAAGCATCCATAGAGAGGGAAAGGGATTAGGGGCTGGAAGGTGGGAAAAGGGGCTAAGTGTTAAGCCTAGGGGGCTTAAGCCTTGGGAATAATATTTTAATATTATTCCAAAAGACACGTGAATAATATGTTTTTACCCTACGTTCTTTTGGAATGACATATGACTTCCAAATGGAAGGAACACATGCGGTTCCAAAGGTGACAAGTGTCAACCCTGGTGCATGCGAATAAAATGGCCAAGATGAGCCGTGAGAGGGGTTCTCCTCCATTTGACCTGACCTTCTGAACTGTACATCCGATCCGACCTCTGCAAGAGACCTCATGCAATTCTGAAACTATTGGGGGCGGGGGGGAAGTCTGTGTTGATTTCGGGGATAGCCTGTGTTGATTTTGGAAGGGTGAGACACCCTCTGTCTGAGCATTGAGCCTATGCGTGGAGTCTTGTTTGATGCCATATCTGTGATACCATCCACCATTGTTAAACCTGTTGGAAATCCTATGTCTGTTTTCCCCGTTGGTTGTTGTGGCCAATCAGTGCTGGACTGCGTGGGGCTTGTTGGCCAGCTGTACAACACTCTCTCTAGGTGAGAGAGGCGATTGAGGTTGGAAGAACAGGTTGTTGGCCTGTAAGCAATTCTCTCCAGGTGAGAGAGTGCGCAGAGGAAGGAGAGAACTCCTGGAAGGAACCCTGTAGCTGCCAAAAAGCTCAGAGACTTCCAGTCTGGTCTGTTGCTATAACCCAAGGCAAGGGAGGTTAGTAGCCGAAGGACTGTCTAGGTGACAGAGAAGGTGTATACTCCTGGGGTAGAGCAGGCATGTGGGGAAGGAGAGTCTATGGGCAGTGTGCATGAGTGGTTCCTGGGAGAGAATTCCTTCCTTGTGATTGTGTGTTTTCCCTGTAACCTCAGCCTAGCCTAGGATTCCTTGCCTTAGGGGTGGAGCTTAGTCCCAGCTCGGGGGTGACCCACTGCTGATCTTGATGAGAAGTGAGGTCTAAGGCTGGGAGGTTCGTGGAAGGCCTGCACCTGGTTGGTGGAATTACCATAGTATCAAGATAATAATCAACTTATGTTAAATGTTATGTTTTGCATGCTGATGATGCTCATATTTTACCATGTATTCTGTTGTGCAGATGAATTATTGTTAATGCTAGAGAATAATTGTGTTAGCAGTAATTCTTATGTTACTCTGAGTTTAAATGTGTTTCATTTGCTTAAATGCATGTTGTTTAATAAACCAAGAATGAGTGTTATATTTCCGCAAAGTGTGGTAATAGACAAAGTGGTGTTATAGTTTGGTATCAGAGTGATTAAGCCTTGCCATCAAAAGTGGTGTTACAACACCTTTGAATTTTTTTTTTGTGTCCAAAATCATTGTGAAACCCCGACGAGAGGAGAGAAGACCTATGGAGTTGTTTTTTGGGGAAAACACAACATGTGTACTTTATCTTGAGGATAAATTCAACATTTTCTCTTTGTTATCCACGATCGAATGAACCATAGTGTGTGGGAGACCTAATGCTGGAATTTGTTTTGTTGTCAAAAAACAAATCTACATTCATAACCCTGGCCAAGCTATGTTTCTATGCTAGAAAACCTGATGATGTGTGTGCCAAACCAAAACCAATCATGCTCATTCTATCACCCTAGTACCAAAGAAATTAGTTTTTATCTTACCTTGGTCAATTACGTACCAATATTCCAACCTGATTGCCCCCTAGTCCATACATTACATTGTGCATCCATCTTCATTGTTGGAGCATTTCCTCTATTTCACACACACATCACAATTGAATATGATGCAAAATCCTAGGTTATCAATATATTAATGTTCATTGCAAGAGAGTTGGCCATATGGAACTTAAGTGACATGGTTGAATGATTCTACGATGAAAATACAAAGAAATATTGGCGTGACTAGGTTCATAATGGCTAGCTCCGACACCTGGGATACCAATTCTCATTAAATGATTAATACATTTGTGTGTGGAGGATCCTAAGTATCTTCCAATAATTAAAAGAGTTTAAGTGCTACGTGGATTATCAAATTCTCAAGTATTTGTTTAGAAATATTTGTTCCAAACTTCTAAGGTTCTCATTAATGGGTGAGTAAGATACTAATGCAACTTAATATACTGTGACAAGTTTAAAGAATGATTCAACTAGTCAACCTTGCAACCACACATAAATTGCACTAATAATTGTACTGAGCACTAAAATCCTTTCTCATCAGAGGCTTAGCCAAGATAGAACTCATAAATAAAATTCCTCATAGGTATTTGTGTTGGTGAACTGAGTGGAATATGAGCCTCTCAATTATGGATTAGATGGTATCAGAGCAGTTGCATCCTTGATTGAGACACTACTTCCATAACTATGAACAAAACATTGCATACCACAACATGGGACAAGAATGTCGAGCTTCCAGAAGAGAACAAGAGCTTTAAGGCACATGCTAAGATGTTTAACTAGAGGATGACTGAGATGGAGAAGCACATGGAGAATTCTACCAAATTTCTACCATTGCTCAAGAAGAAATTTAAATAAGGCCAAGAATCCCGCATAGCATTCATAACAGATTGGGACAAACATAGAGCACAACTTGTGTACCTTGGTGAGGTCATCCATATTAAAAAATAGTAAGAGGATAGGTTCAAGCAGATGATGACGTAGCTGCATAAATGTTTGGAAAAGAAGGAGAAGGCCTTGGAAAGTCTTCAAGAAAATATGCAATAGCATAGAGGAGAAATGAAACCTGCCATTGACACTACGGATTCTAGCACCATGACCGAGGATACCTTGGTAATATCACCTTCCATAGATAACTCTCAAGAGAAGCTTGATGAATTTGAGAATCATACGAGAGGTATTAGCTCTAAAATATTAAAGAAAATGGGCTATGATGGACAAGGGCTAGGAAAGAGGAGGTAAGGTATATTGATCCCCATCATAGTCACCCATTGCGCCAAGCATGAAGGCCTAGGATTTGATGGTATAAATGGAAATTCCATCACCATGAATACCATTTTCATGAAGGAAAATGACATGTCAGAGTTGGCTTGCTCATCAGGAGAAGGAGAAGTGACTGTGAGTGAAGGTGTCAACTGACAACCACCTTATCCTTGTTATAGATTGAAGGAGAGAAACAATGAGGAGATTTTTCAAACTCAACCCACACCTACACTTAGAGAAAACAAAAAGCCAATCAAATAGAGAAATAAGAAGAAGAATACCAAGGGTTCTACATCAAATACAAAATTTATTGTGTGTTACCACTGCAAGAAGAGAGGCCATACCATATATATTTGTTAGTATGGAGATACATGCTCACATTTTAGAAATAAAGGCCATTGTGAGGCATCCCGTTGGAATAAGAGAGACATGTTCTGTAGGAATGGTTGTTTGTAGAAGTTGAATGGCTAGAAGGATTTTACAATCCAACAACATAGACAGAGGCATGTGGAAAGGAGGAGTATGACAAACAATCCTTATAGCATCCATGTGAACGTTTTCCACCACCACAAGTTGAGTGGAGATTGGGAAGAAAAGTGTTGATGACTTCACCCATATATTCACCCTAGACACCGCATAGCCAGGAGAAAGGTGTGGAGAGTGAACATTGAGAAAGATAAACTGATGCTTGCATCTCTAGTCCAAGTGACAAAAGGTGTCCAAGGAGAGATAGAAAAACTGGAGAGAAGAAAAGAAAATAATAAGGAAAAAAAGTTGATGATGAGAGCAGCCAAAAACCAATTCTTGTTTTCAATATTGCATCTGAAGAAGTCCATCGTGGAGTTATGTTGGATATTGGTGCACAAAGGTCAATGATTGTAGAGGATTTCTTGAGGAATTAATGATGTGCCTTGTAAGCATGTGTGGGAACTTGAGAGTTGTTTCCATCCAACCGATCTTAGCTGAATATGGAGGCCACACTTCCTTTCATAGGACTGAGATTTGATGGAAATGAGCTGGGATCACACTAAGGAGACACAGATTCGAATTGGCTTCATGACTGCAACGACATATTGTCTCCAAGGAAGATAGGGAGATGGGTATGAGTGTTGGGTTTAGAGATTGCTCAAATATGAGAGTCACTGAGAAGATTGTTGCAATGCAGGAACAAGCAAGTCAATACTAGAGAAAGATGCATACTCGAGGACCAAAGTGAATAGCTAGATCTATGAGCCAAATACATAGCTATAGTTAGACTTGTAGCCAAGATCCAACATCAAATCCACGTTCCAGAGAAGCACACAACATTGATCGGATTGGTTTTCTAGATATTTTGGAGACCAAAAAGCTTCTCAATGGGGAAGTGTGATCTAAAATGGATCCATTCTAAAGAGTGGATATGAATCAATACCTACAACATTGAATTAAAATCACAATGCATTACAAAATACACATAAAACAATGCAAGTTAACGTGGAATAATTCAAATAAGAATGTACTGAAAATTTTAATAAAAATAATTAAAATGACAAGGAGATGAATATGTGAGAAGATAAGGAATGGGAAGTGAAGATCCATGGTTTTTGGCCTTCCCTTAACCCCTATCTCTCTCTATTTCTCCACTCTCACTCATTTCCAAATGAATTTTTCCAAGGAGGAGGAGAGCATTGTAAAAACTTACAAACTTGCAAAAAGAAGAATATTGAGAACCATTCGATTGGTTTTCCCAATTTCTGTCCTAGGGTAAAAATCCTGTCTCATTAAGTTATTTTATTACTGTGTTTTGTGGTTAGATTCTCCATTATATTTCACTGTAGCTTGCTAGTTACATTTTTAAATGACTTCTTTGTATCTTAGTGAGGGGATGTAGAATGACTGGTTGCATCTTGTTTTATTACGGTGTGTGAGAGTACCTTGAGAATAGTGATTATATATGCAACGAGTAATATTCACTATTGGGTGTTCTAAGAATCCAAAACTTGCTCCTAGATGTCCCAACCTTTTTATTCTGGCTATGTAGCCTAGCCACGACTTAACCCATGCCTCTAGGTCCATGAAACTATGGGGATCACTCTCTCACTATCAAATCGCCACAACTCATCTTGTAATATGTTAGCCTTGTCTAAAATGCTCACCATAGCTGAAGGAGAGTCCATGCATTGTTATTTGTTGCTTAACCTTTTCCATAGCTAAAGGAGAGCCCTTCATTGTTGGTGGTGGCTGTAATTTCCAACTGTTTCCTAATCTACACCATTGAGCGACTTAGAAAAAGGAAATCCATATCCCTCCTTCCAGAGTCATTGATGAATTTTTTTCTCTTTATTTGAGACACTCTCTCTTCCTATGCGCATGTATAACCCATCCCTCTGTTGCCTCACATTATTTTTTTTTCCAAAACAATTGTGGAAACCCTACCATAAGGAGATCACACCCATTATTTCTCTTTGTTTTCCTAACACAATGTGGAAACCCTAGCATGAGGAGATCACACCTTCGAATTTTTTTTATTGTCCAAACTCATTATGAAACCCTAGTGCAAGGAGAGAAGACCCACGAAATTGTTTTGCTGGGAAAACAAATCTTGTATAATTTATCGTGAGGAGAGATTGTACATTTTATCTTTGTTATCCATGATCAGATAAACCCTAGTATGTGGGAGACCCAACATTGGCATTTTTTTTTCTATAAAAAAAAATCTGTCATAACCCTTGCCAAACTATCTTACTATGCAAGCAAACCTGATGACGTGTGTACCAAACCGAAACTGATCACGATCATGCTATCATCCTAGTACCAGAGCACTTAGGGAGAATCTTATCTTGGTCAGTTACATACCAATATTCCAAACTCATTGGCTCCTGGTCCATATGTTACAATGTGCACCTATCTTCATCGTTGGAGCATTTCCTCTATTTCCCACATGTATCACAGTCGAATATGACATGAAATCCTAGGTTAGTTGTATGGAAATGTTCTCTACATGAGAGTTGGACATATGGAACTTAAGTGACATGGTTGAATGATGATACAATGCAGAGACAAATAAATACTTAGGTGACTAGGTTGGTAATGGCTAGCTTCGCCACCTGGGCTACCAATTATTAGTAGGTGATTAATCGATTTGTGGGGAGGTTCCTAGGTATCTTCCATTAATTAAAAGAGTTTAAGTTCTATGTGGATTATCATATTTCTCAAGCATGTGTTGATAAATATTTGTTCCAAACTTCTAAGGTTCTCATTAATGGGTGAGTAAGATACTAATGCTTCTTAATATGGTGTCCTTACTCATTCAATAAGTTTAAAGAATTATTCAACTAGTCAATCTTCTAACCATAGAGAAATTGCACTAAGAATTATACTGAGCATTAAATACCTTTCTCATTATAGGCAAAGCTAATATAGAGATCAAGTCAAATTTTGTACTGGTATCCGTGTTGGTGAACCAAGTGGACTATGAGTCCCTTGATTATGAATCAATAAATGAAAAGCTTGAGACACTAGCCAATGCTTTATATTAATTAATGGAGTTAATATTTAAACCCAAAGAAAATTTTATTCCTATATTTTCCTCAAAATCAAATATAATTCCATTGTCCCTCCCACACCTTTGTCTTTTTTTATACATTGATTTAAATATTCCTTTTTCTTTTTCTAAGTTTTAAAATCAATTTGGTTGATCAATTTTAATTTTTTTCCCCTTAAGATAGATGTTTAGGCACTTCAACTCATTTCAAGGATGATACCCACAATAAACTAGTTGGTTACACTTTTGGCAATCTAACTCGATGGAAAGATCAAGTGAGGTTGTAATGTCCCCATTTTTGGATTCCCCTACTTTACAGTTGGAGGCGACCTTATGGGTTTATTCCAACCTAACCAAAGGGGTAAGTGGAGGTTAATAGTGGGCTTGAGAGAATTGGAGGAGTTATATGAGGCCCATCCTAGTCCATTCACCTGATTTCATCATCAAGATCACTTCCGCATAGTTCGTTCTTGGTTTCGTGGCATTTCGACGATTCCCATAAATTAAGAGTATTATTGAGTATAAATTAATTAAATGCACTAAAGGTGTTATTTGGGTCATATTATTGGAGGGAACACCTTTGTGTAATAACTTTCTGGAATCAAGAAGAAAATATCTAAAGGTTGGGATGATGAGAAAGTCACTTTAGACATATGGGAGGGTCTTAGAAGCCAATTAATCACTTTCCGACATTAAAATGGTTTCTACAAAGGGAAAATGAGGGTTATCTAGATTTGGTCAAATTTGGAAAGATCTAGAAGGGGTTCAAATAAGTATAAAGGAAGGGTAAAACTTCACCTTCCTCATTATGATTTGATCGCTTGTTTGAGGTGCTCTTTGAGCCAAGTTTTCATTGGGGTTTTTGCAAAACCATTCCATTGTTAGTATTATTTTGGTGGTGAAATATCCACCCTAGATAGACATAGAGTGGAACCCATTTGAGGTTCCCTTTGGAGCTTATATTTCATGCTATTTTTAGTTAGAGGTACAACGTTTGGTTTGGAGGTTTGTGGGTTTCTCTTGAAGGGCCAATTTCTATATTTACAGGGTTTTGGTATCTTGAGGGAGCCATGAAGCCATTGGGGTATATTTTGAGGTTGTGGGATATCTATGGAACCCAAGAGATGTGGTGGTTGTTCCCTTGAGGAGTGAATCACCTTGTGAAATTCGAGAGGTAGTGAGGAGGCGAAAAATTCCTTAGTGAGGGCTCGAGGCAGCTTAGGGAGTTATGTGGGGTTCTAGAAGGCTTGAACCTCTGTGAGATCGGAAGAG
>CBVK0100020416.1:0-38687 GCA_900067695.1 Picea abies | reverse complement strand
CACAATAAACCTTTGAAAACAAGTTAGCTATGGAAAGTAAAAAATGACAAAAAGGAAGACTTTACAATCCAAATTATTTTTAAGTCAAACCAAAATCTAAAATTTTGCAGCTAGAAGACTCAACAATGAATTGATGAATCTATCAATAGCCATGTTATTCACCGTAAAACCTGACCAATAATGACGGTGCTATTTTGGGAGTTAACAGAATCCAGTCTCAAAATCAATCTGAATATATCTGTATACAATGGAGTACAATGTAATCTCCCATGATTACTAAAGTCATATAGGTACTGGTCCAATGAAAGAAAACAACATAATAGGAATGTTTCTATTGTAAGTTGTAGGTCTTCTACACTATCCACCGAAGGTGAAAGTCTACATCATGTGAATAGAGGAGTTGATGTCGAACACATGAAACTTCATTTGATTAACAGTCATTAATTTATACCATTAACAAACGTGAGATATACTATCGATAATGAAAGTAGGTATCAAGGCATCGAATGCATTCTTACAAGTGTGAATAAGGTTTTTGAGGTCGAACGCTTGAATAAGCCATTGATCAGGAGACAGTGGAATCAAAAAAAAATTCTTTGTTCAAAGGCGACACGACTGTTGTTGATATGAAACAATATTCTTTTCTCACCCGTATTTTTTTTTTTCACAGGAAAATAACTGCTATGATACAAGGGAGCAAATGAGTGTTGTGAGTAAGCAACTATCTCCAAAAAATGGAGCATACCTATTCTCAATGAGAGGAGGTGCATGTGGGCCATGGACACTCGGGGGAATGTTTCCTTTTAGGGTACAAGGTGTCAAGATGCAAAGGATATAAACAAGGCTCTTCTTGGATGGTGATGCAAATTGTTGGGGTAAGAGGCTTATAACGAGAAAGTGGGAACTAGAAATAGGCTCAATACTACAAGAAATATAATGGAATGCAATTACAACTTAACTCCAAAGAATGTCCTTTTTCTAAAATTTAGTCCCTTAGGCCTGAAAAACTATAAAATAATACCCAAGAGAACTCTTGTAGCCAATGTTGACTAGAGTGTTCCTTTTTCGTAATTAGTCTACTTGGTTCAAAAAAGGGTTAAACTTACACCAAATAGACGTCCTTTCAAATCCATTTAACAAGTGTGAAAGATACAAGTTCACTTGACAATATTTTCTCTTTTTAAAGAGTAGACGTCCTTTCAAATCCATTTAACAAGTGTGAAAGATACAAGTTCACTTGACAATATTTTCTCTTTTTAAAGAGTAGAAAAAGAGCTTAAACAAGACTTAGTGGGAGTCCCATAGGTGAATGTTAGAGTGCTTGTGATTAAGAATACGGGGTTTGAATGAAAAGTCATATAAGAACTATAAGGGACTCTCGGTCCCATGGAATAACTTTTGCATGGGCACCAAATGGCACAAAGGTTCTAACTAGGGCACCCATGTTTTGCAAGCCTCTACCATTTAAGAACGACACTTCTAGTAGCAGTAAGAAGGTTCTGTGTTGCTGATAAATTGGTTCGTACCAAAGACATATGGATCACACTCATAGGAAAATGCAATAATGCAAAATAGAGTGACAACATATCCTATATGCTAGTAAAAGAAAATACCCGCCGAACGTACGAACGGGTGATATGATGCTAGAAACCTCAAAAATTCCTGGACAAAACCACCAAAACCAACTCTTTCAACTACATTTTTAGTCCATATGGTCAAAATATCAGCCCAAACTATATGAAATGGGTAAAAAAATTCTACTAATAGTAAAAAAATAGACTTTCTACCATACCATTTGAGTTTTTTCACCCACATAGTGCATTTTAGGCCATTTTCCCCTTGATGTTCAAGTGTCGATTGTAGGAGATATGATCAACCAAATTAGCAACCATCTGGACCAAGTAAGTTCCCTTCCCCTCCTCTTCATTTTCAGTCGATTAAAATTCAATTTTAGGTAAAAAACATTGAGTATTAGAGGGCGTAAGATGTGAACTTGGGTGTACGTGGGTGGTATTTCATCAGGTCACGTACATTGAGACATGTATGTGGGAAAATAAAATCCTTCTTGTGTATATGCATCCTTATACGCAAATTTTAAGACTATAGCCCATCCGTAAACAATTTGTTTTATAAAATTTAACTCCAACAGTGACTTGTCCTTTCAGGATGGTACTTGAATGGAGAGAAGGAGCATGAAGAGATATATGCAGCAATGGAAAGGAATGCAAGGGCCCAACTAGCTCTAAACATATGTGTCATTCACAAATTTGGGGCTCTGAAAGGAATGAGGGCTCAGGCGAGCTTACTCCAGAGGCTCGTAAACTATTGGGATATGGAGACAAAGGCCTTCAATATCGATGGGAAACCATTGAGGATTTAAGTGGATGGCATATATTTCATTACAATATTATCTCACTAAGGTCAGGTAGTGAATCTCAAGGAACGGGGGGATGGGTGTTGTATGACCATGGAGGATTTCATTGCCACCCACTGTTTTATAGGCACATATAATGTAGAGATCCAACACCCAATCAGGGCGATTGAGAACCTTAGTTTGAAGATCATCGTACTTGCTCTTACATGGATCTTGGGGTTAGCCTCATTGCACCAGGATTTAAGGCCACTCATGTTCTATGAAGTGGACTATTTATGACCCACAGTTTATGACTAGTGTACCTCACTGTTGACTAACATGAGCAGTCAGCTGATGGTTTGAAAACAAGAGTGAAAGAGAAACTCCAGGTTTTCATCCATCTTGTGTAGTTTTTATTTGAGCGGGTTCTAGGTTTGAGCCATGGACTGTGCGATCTAGCCATGTCATGGTGGATCGACATTATGAGGCAGCTAGGATGTGGTAGGCTGCCAACCCCCTGCAACAATGAGTTATTTTTCTGGGGGCGTCAATAGGTCATAGCCATTGTCGACTACCCCTATGTCACTATCGACTACAGAGAGGATCTAGATATTCCTTTGCCACTAGGATTTTCCTACGGTGATATTGGTAAGACATGTTTTTATATATTTCATTTTTTTGTGTTTTTTCAAAAAGAGTAAAAAACACAAATATTTTTGTATGGTATCAAGTATTAACAATGGATTTGTCACGCAAATGTAGGTTCAAAATGACTAGATGGATTCCCATGACATTAGTGGAGGAGGCATGGAGATGAGAATGCGAGAGGAGATGCAAATAAAGTGCTACAAAATGTGAATGGAACCTTTCTCGATTAACGCACAAGATTCCTATGGTTCAGGTGGAGGATCATCTAGAGGTTATGTGGCATCAGGTGGTGGGTGTGCCCTGTGCATGGGTGCGACTCTTCTAGCATCTCAAAAATGTCATACTGTTCTATCATGGTATGCATCTAGTGCCACAATCGTAGATTCCATGGTCATATACATACCGACCATATATGTATTTTGAGGGTGTGAGCCCCATTTTGTACTATGACACCATATTTTTTGAAAATATGAAATACAAAATTTCGATCCTTGGATTTACTTATATATGTTATAATGTGTACATACATGAATGTGTTTTCCTTATTTCAGTTATGTGAAAAAATCCAATATAAACTATAATTAGCATATGCATCAGATACATAATTAGAACTGCTTGGTATATGATTATAAGTAACAAAATCAGAGTATCGTTCCAAAACTCATACCCATAGGAATCGTTAGAGTAGAGTAGGGTATCGCACATGGTAACTACCATTTAACTGACATACGACTAACTCGGAGTCCATGCGAACCTCTAAAGACTGAACACCATGTTAAATGACATCAGGTAAAATATCTATAACAATGTTATACTCAACCACATTATTCATTGATGGCTCTAGACAAAAGCCACATGAAGATACCAGTTGAACTTCAGGTGAGTAAATGACCCACGTAGTGGAAGCCATGTTCCTTGTATGATGATTGAAACTATCTGTGTATCCTAAGTACACTGAATACTCCATTGACATCTTCCAACCAAGGGAAAACTTGATAAGAAAGCCATTGACACAAAGGGAAAGATGTATATACACTAAGATACACAAGTATACAAAGAATCACGCCCAATATTGAGGGCTCAAGCATAATATCTTTTAAGGTAGAGCCCATTTCTGGGCTCATCCAACATAATCCCTTCATAATCCTCTAATTCATAGGCTCCTTTCTCCAAAACACATCACACGATATAAGGACTGTGCCACATGGCATTGAACTTGCATTCCCCCAACATTTCTTTGGCTTGGTCATACAAGAGAACCAAGTCACCCTCATTTTGCTATTGAGGACAAACAAAACTATCATACTAAACCTTAACTTGTTGTTTATTCTCTTTGATATTCATAGAGGCACCTCGATGTTGCTCATCTAGATGCTCTAGGTGCATGAGGCATTCTCCAAGATCAGATGTGTCAGGTAGGATCTCAATTGCTATATTGAGGGAAAGTATTTCACATTCAATTGAAAGGATCAAGTCCACACCATGTACTAACTGAAAAGGAAAAAAATAAATGGAAGTATTAACTGATTTTTTATATTCCCAAAGCGTAGGGTAAAGAATTAGATGTGAGTCAGACTTACTCTGGCTAACAATTTTTTGCAAGATGGTCTTGAGAGATTTATTCACCGCCTCTACTTGTCCATTTTCCTAGGGATAATAAAGGAAAGAATGACTATGCTTAAACCCTAGTATTAATTTTATTTCCTTCATCATTTCATTCTAAAAGTGACTTCTATGATTCATGAAAATATCCTTTGGGATTATGAACCGGGCTATAATTTGGTTTAATACGAAGAATGTTGTAGTATTACCATTGCATTTAACAGTATGAATGGCCTCTTCCCACTTAGTGAAGTAATCGACGACCACAATAATATGTTGATTGCCCCTAGCCGAAGTTGGGTTACAGTCCATAGAATATACATCGTACTTGGTGAAGGGACTGACGGTGATGATTGGGTGAAGAGGGGATGGATGCAAGCTCATTTTCTGAGTGAATACCTGGAAAGGGTGACACTTCATGACCGCTTCAACGCAATCTTTAAAAATTGATGGCCAAAAATAACTGGTTCACAAAATGTTTTGGGTTGTTGCAAGCCTAGATAGATGACCACCGCCAACCCAACTGTGACAGTCATTTAGAACCGAATCAACTTCCTCGTGAGTCAAGAAATGATGCAAAATATTATCTATGCCTCGGCAATATAAAGTGTCACCAATGATAAGGTACTTTTTAGTTTGATGATGTATACATCATCGATCGTCTCTCGACAAATGATGGGATAGCTTCAAGGTTTGAAGATAAATTTGAATGTCTCCATACCAAGATTCCTAAGAAGATATAAGGAAAATATTTTCATCTGTGAATGAATCGTCATGAATAATATTCTCATCGAGTCGAGGGAATTCTAATATCAACTCGAAAAAAACTAGGAATTTGTTAGAATTCTCCAAAGAAAAATGGACAAATTCTTGTAAAACAATAATACACTTATTGTATTTTCCCCCTATAATATGGCTGATAAGGACGTATTGAAATGATTTGATATCTGCAAATACGGTAATTTTTCAAAGAAATATATAATGCTATAATTTTGAACTACATGTACATTGACAAAGGCTAGTTTCTCTATGTGAGAGTATTTAAGTTTAGGACAGACTAAGTTTTGACTAAGATAGTAGACAGTTTTCTCATGGAGATCATCATCCTCCTGACCAGAGCCATATCAACCATCCATTTGGAAGCGACAATATAAACAAAATAGTCCCTACTACAGTTTGAAGACTTCAATAGAGGCGTTGATACCAAGGATTTATTAAGAGCATTGAAGGTGTTAGCACTAGAAGTTGTTCCTATACTACTTAGGAACAATCCTAGCACATATTATTTCAAAGTTTAAAAGAAATTTTTTTTTAAAGAGGTGGGAGGATCACACTCTTAATCTTAAAAGAGACTTAATGGATAAATTGTCAGGTTCACTTCTCTATGTGCAATAGATCAAGTAAACAAAACCTTAGTTGGATCAAGTGAGAATGGGGTATATGTTGAAGAATAATAAATGAAACAAAATTGATAATCATAAAAGAGAAATATGTTCTTTGATATAATTAACTAGTATAAGAATATATTGTAAGCCCATAAATCCTTCCTGAACCATATTTGAAGGATCTTAAACACACATGTGGTGAAGATTGATCTATAAACATAGATAAATCCTCTCTACACATACATAAAACCATATAATCATATAATAGTAATATTGTGTTCAATATGAGTAATTAGAAATGATAAATGAAAGATAATGATACACACCAACTAATGACTTCATTAACCACTGGCATCTTTACCCAGATAAGGTCTATGCAAACAATTGTATAAGATAAAATCTTTAAGGAAAACATGGATCCAACCATTTCTTCTTATATATTATCCAATATATAGAATTTAAAATAAGTTACATGTACTTAGGGTCAATCCTGAGAATCAAGGACACCTCAAAACAAATATCTACAAAAACTCAGGATGCATTTCAATTCCTAACTATTGATATACCAAATCTTAACAATTTACAAAAAGATCCTAAAATAAAGGCAACAAACTTGCATAAATCTATTTGATTTGACTTGTTTTGAATTCGAAGGATGAAATTTCTACTTTATCCATATCTTTTCCATATATCTTTAATATTCAAATCTCCACTTGAAATTAACCTTTGACAACTCGACACAGGTGGCTAATCTAGATCAATATTCGCATCTCAATATATTTTTTGGCTCCACAAAACATTGCATAGCTTTAAAACATGTTCCATTACATGCCTACATAATTAATAGCCTTCTCGTGTTAGAAAATATGAAACTAGGTTCGAACAACAAGAAAATCAATTGCTATAGGTGTTCCGGCAGTGCCTTTATTTCCTTGTGCAAACAATTCCAGGAACTTCTTGTAGCAGCTTTTCAAAAACTAGTCCCACATGTTTTAAAATCTTTTATCTGCCTGGGTTATATATGTACATAAACAAAAAGGAAAATGATACCTTAGACATAAGCAACCAAAATATTTTTTCCATCCTCCATTACTTTAAATCTCAAAACTGGATTTATCTTGGAAGTGATATATTTAAATGGAGCTTTCTATGCAGGATTGAGGAAGTTTCTTATGCCAACAATTATAAGCTATTATTTTTGGTCTTCTTATATTGATATTAGTTTTGAATATGCTTAGGATCATTCCCTTCAAATCCAATCTTAGGGTTTGGGATTTTCATATATTTCTTACCCTGTTTCCTAGTAAGAACTCTATTTTTCCCAATGATTTTATTTTTATCTATGATATCTAACATCCCCATCCACCAATAGGCTGGGAAACTTCACTACATGACATACATATATAATATCATGCATTTCTAATGAATTTAAACAAATAACACAAATTTACAGCTATCATACAAATTCAAATGGAATTGACGGTAATTCCTACATTCAATTGAACACATGATAACATTTCAAGAATCACAAACATGCATAACATACATAATTAAGCACATAAATGATACTTATCTTTTAAATGTACTAAAACCACCAACTGCATGTATACCTTCCACAAACCTACCAACCTTAGACCATGTTGCTCATCATGCTCAGCAGTGGGTCACCCTCGAGCTAGGACGAAGCTCCACCCAAGGCAAGGGAATCCTAGACTAGGCTAAGGTTACAAGAGACTATACAATGCAACCGAAAGGATTCTCTCCAGGATCCTTCTTACACCCACTACTCATGGACTCTCATTCCCCACATGCTTGTTCCACCCTGGTAATATGCACCTTCATTGTTCCACAATCCATGGGCTGCTCTACTTCCCCCTTTAGAGTCTCGGCAACAAACAAGATCAAGAATACTCAGAGATCCATAGATGGTGTTAGACTCTCTCTAGGAGAAAATCACTTCCCAAAAAAATCTCTCACCTAAAGAGAGCTTCTCACAGGCCTAACAACCTGCCTCTTCAACCATGGGCCTGAAAACCCGCTTCTTCAACCACTTCAACTCAGTTCCAGCCGAGTGAGGACAACAACAACAAAAACAACATTCAGTTAACACATGGCCGATGGAAACAACATAAAATGGAAATGGAAATTGAAAACGACAACAACCAAACACTAATATGTAGAATGGCTAAGGAGAATACAAAATTCGTCGATATTCACAGGAGAATTTCTATCAGTTCCACGGGTTACTAGTTTTAGGGTGTGTGAAGAAAAGGTAGAGGTCGATCATGGGGGCCAAACGAGTTCTAGAAAAGGATGGGAGAATGGGGAATGAACACCCCCCCCCCAACAATACATGCACCCAGGTTAACACCTGTCTCCCTGGAGTTTCATGCACTCCATTTGGCATTTGTTCCCTTTTCCGAGAACTTAGGATAACTGGGTTTATTTTTCCCCACATTGATATTTTCATTTTTCAGGAATATATTATAATATTCCCTTGGGTTAAGCCCTCTATATTAGCCCATTTTTTCTTATCCTCTCAGTCCCATCCCTTTCCATACCTAATGCAACGTCATCCCCCATCACTCTTTCTTCATGGTTAGTCTACACACAGCGATGTATTTTATTATTAATTTGCATAATTACATATACAAAATTAAGCCCACTGACCTTAGCATCTAGGATCTTCGTCCTGATAAACACATAAGCTTACCAACTTGTAATTACTTGGCTCACCAGCCTACAAACATCATTATGTTTCATAGGGGCTCGACCTTGGGGTATTACAATCCCCTCCCCTTATTTTTGCACTGTCCTCAGTACAACTCATCTACATAATATCAACAAGATTTTCAAAATCTTCAAAAATATGCGAGTATTCTGCCTGTGTAGCATCCTCATGCTCCCATGTCATGTCCTTAGGATTGTACCAGGTCCACTGGACCTTTACAAGCTTTATGGATTGATTTCAGAGTTGTTTTCTCTTCCAATCCAATATGCGCACCAGATACACTTGCAAGATGACTTCTTGCTCCACCTGAATCACATTCCAATCAATGACATGATTAGTATCAGGTATATATTTCTTAAGAAATGAAACATGAAACACATTATGTATAGTCATGGATGCAGGCAATGAAATCATATATGCAACTGGTCCAATCCTTTCTAGGATTTCAAATGGCCCACAATATCTAGCTTCCAACTTGGAACAGTTTCCTAGCTTCAGGGAACTTCTTTTGGCTTTCACTTTCAAGAAAACATGATCACCCACTTTAAACTCTCTATGGGTCCTGTTCTTATCAACATAACTTTTCTGCCTGTCTTGGGAAGCCTTCAAATTCTACTTAATCTTCAACATTTTCTCTTCCATTTCCTTGAGAAACTTTTTCCCAACCACTTCCCTATCAATTGGGTTATCCCAACTTACTGGGGTGTTTCACTTTGTTCCATAAAGTGCTTCAAACAGGCTCATCTTCAATGATGCTTGATAACCATTGTTGTAAGAAAATTCTACCAAGTGTAGGTAGTCTTCCCATTTAGATGGTTTTTCCATCAAATACATCCTTAGCATGTCCTCTATCACTTGGTTCATCCTTTCTATTTTCCCATCAGACTCAAGATGATAGGTTGTGTTGAAGTTCAGATTTGTTCTGAACCCTTTGAATAATCCCTTCCAGAACTTTGAGGTAAATTCCAAGTCTCTATCAGACACAATTTTCTTGGCAATACGATGCAGTCATGCTACTTCCTTCATATAGATATCAACAACATTAGCTTCTCTGTGAGTAGTCTTCAATGGAATAAAATGGGTAGCTTTCATAATCTTATCCACCAACACCATGATCAAATCATGTTGCTTATTTGTTCTGGGAAATTCTATGATTAAATCCATTTTCACCACTTCCCACTTCCACTCTGGAATGGGAAATGGATGTAGCATCCCAGCTAGGTGCCTATGCTCATCCTTGACCCTTTGAAATTCTAAGCATTTATCTATGTACTTTTCAATTTCCTTTTTCATTCCTGGCCAAAAGTAATGGCTCTTGACTGCTGCCACTATTTTTTGATATCCAGGGTGCCCAACATAAGGCACATTATGCATTTCTTTCAAGATCATAGTTCTCAATTCCTGGGAATTAGGTACATAAATTATGGTTTTGTACAAGAATGTTCCATCAGCTTCCAATTTATAATCTTCCACTTATCTTACTTTGTTGTAGCTTTACCACCAATTCCATGTACTGCAAATCTGCATTTGCATCTTCTAAAATTATACCTTTAATATTAGTTTGATACATGCTAATGGTCGTAGAATGTAGTGCATGCACTCTTCTATTGAGTGCATTAGCCATTTTGTTCCCCTTTCCTTTTATATTCTTGATATCAAAGTCATAATCACAGATGAATTCAAACTATCCACTCTTCCTATCATTCAAGGTTGGTTGATCAAACAAATACTTCAGACTGTTATGGTATATTCTCAGTTCAAAACTTATTCCCATGAGGTAATGTATCCATTTATTTAGAGCGTGTACAATGGCCTCCAATTCCATATCATGAATTCCATAGTTCTTTTCATGATCCTTCAGGTTCCTAGACTCATAACATATTACAAACCCATTCTGGCTAAGGACTCCTCCCGATCCTTCTTTGCATGTATCTTTCCAAACCACAAAATCCTCATTCGGATCTGCAATCTTCAGAATTTGAGAACTAATTAACAACTACTTCAATTGCTTAAATCTTCTCTCACGCCCTTTTTTCCATTGAAAGTTCTTCTCCTTCCTTTGCAAGGAAGTGATTGGGTGAGAAATTTTTGAAAACCCTTCAATGAACCTTCTGTAATAGCCAGCTAGACCCATGAATGATCTACATTCTGTCACATTCTTAGGTGTTAACCATTCTCTAATGGCCTCTATCTTCTTAGGATCCACGACTATCCCATCCTTTGAAATGATATGCCCCAAATAATGGATCTTCTTTTGATTGAATGATCACTTGCTAAATTTGGCATACAATTGGTGCTCTCTTAGCACTTGCAACACCATCCCCATATGATGTTGATGCTCTTCCTCTTACTTGGAATACACCATGATGTCATCCAATAATACTAGGACAAACTTGTCTATATATTCTCTTAATACACCATTCATTAGGCACATGAAAACAATGGGTGAATTTGATAACCCAAATGGCACCATTGTGAATTCATAATGACCATACCTTGTTCTGAAGGTGGTATTGCTAATGTATTCATCCTTTATCCCTACTTGATGGTACCCTAACTTGAGATCTATTTTTGAAAATATCTTGGCATCCTTCAACTGATCAAAGAGATCATCGATCCTTGGAAAAGGATACATGTTCTTTACAGTAACTTTATTCAACTATCTGAAATTGATGCACAATCTCAATGTCCCATATTTCTTGTTCACAAACAAGACTAGAGAACCCAAAGGTGATACACTTGGGTGTATATACCCCTTCTTTAGAAGCTCTTCAAGATACATTTGTAGTTCCTTCAACTCTGGTGTACTCATTCTATAAGGAGTTTCTGACACTAGAGCTACTCTAGGAATAAGGTTTATAGAGAAATCAATATCTCTCTTTGGGGGTAGTGCTAGTACCTCCTGAAATACATCTTCAAAATATTTTAATAAGGCATGGTCTTCAATATTTGATACCTTATCCTTAGGTGCTTCATCCATGTGGTATGAAAATATTTGATAGCCTTTCTTGTAGCGCTTCTTCAGCTACATTGTTGAGATTTCTCTAATAGAAACTGCTTTGGGAATTCCTTAGATTGTTCTCCGATTTCCTTCCTCATCTAGGAAAGTGAATTCCTTGTTATTAAAGTATAGGATGGCATGGTGTTGTTCCAACCAATCCATCTCAATTAGACATTCATAGGAACCTAAAGGTAATATGTTCAATTCAACCCTTTTGCTCAGCCCGTTCATGTCCACTGGACATGACTTAACCAACTCAGTAACTTTTCTTTTGGCTCCTGTAGCCAGTTGCACTAACCAATATTTTCCAAGCTTGTTTCTTGGAAAATGCAAACTTTCCACCATCTGGGGATCTTTATAACTATGACTATCCCCTGAATCAATTAAAATAGTAAAGACATGGTTATTGATCATACCTTAAACTTCAATCATGTGTGATTGAAACTCATCTTTCGTGTTGTCCAGGGCTACATAGATCCTTGGAATTCTACTGCCCATGTCCTCCACTATTTCTTCATGTTGAACATTGTGTATATCTCTCACTTTTCCAATTTTTGGGGGACAATCTCTATACTTGTGGTCTCCCTATAAAACTAAACATTGAATGGGCATATGCCTTGGTCTTTGTCCCCCTACCTCATCCATTCTCTGCTCTGTATAATATGATTTTCCTTGAGGATTGTTTCTGAAAAAGGGACGCTTGTTTCCCTTTTGTCTCTTCTCTTTCTTGAACTTCTTCTTGTCATCCCAAGCCTTCCGGAAAATTGGTTTTCTCTTTGTTGTTGATATAAGAATTTTTCTCTCCTTATGGTTTCTTCCATAGTTTTAGGATCATCATACTAGATCTAGATGGTGTTACACTAAGATACCTTTGAATTTTGACAGTCTCATCTTTGATGAAAGGAACATACTTCAGCATCTCCAAAAAACTTCATTCATATTCATCAATGGTCATGCTACCTAGTTTGAGTTCAAAGAACTCTTTCATCTTTCTGTCATAGTATCTCTTAGTCAAATATTTATTTTCAAAGTGTTTCTTGAATTCCTTCCAAGTAACATTTTTCTCTTTAATGTGTTGCGCCTGCACAAGTTGATCCCACCACATGGATTCCTTTCCTTTCAGTTTATACATTGCAATTCTCCCTTTTGCATGAGAGAAGTAATTCTGTAGTTGGAAATATTTCCCCATGCCAAGAAGCCATATATCGAAATATTCCTCCTTGTGTTCTCCATAAAACGTAGGAGGCTTAATCTTGTTCATTTCTCCCTTGATTTCATCCACTCTAGATCTCTTATTCTTTCTGGCAGGAGATGGGCTTGAACTACTCTGTTCCCTCCTCTTAGAGTAACCTTGGGAGTGATGTTGGTGTCTGCCAACACTCCTTGATTTCCTCTTCTCATCAAGAAACCTATGACTTCCTCATTTACTAGAGTCACTCCCCTTATCCAATTTATTTTCTATCCTTTCTAGGCTCTATATCAACTTTACGTTGAATTGTCCCTGTTGATCCTTGGCTTTCATGAGATTTATGTTATCTGCTCGGTGATTCTAGATATCTTTATGCAATCTTTCAATGATTTTAATCATGTTTCCTTCCTTATCTATATCTTCTCCATGCCCATTGGAGTTTGATCCTTCAACTCCTAAATGGACATCCATTCCTCTAGCTTCATTCTTTGAACTGAAAGAATTATGTGAATCCCCCATTTCTCTTCATTATGTGTTGATCCTTATCTAATTTAAATGTTTCTTAACTCTGCAAAAACAATGTGAAGTCAACGGATATTTCTCAATCCATCAGTCCTTAACAAATTCCACAGTATTCATAAACCAATCTGATTAAAGAAAACATTCAAATTTCATTCTTCAGTTCTTGAGCAATCAAGAATCCCCGCAGATATTTTCTTTCTTAGTTATGCTCTATTCTACAATGATTTTTAGGCACTAGCCCCTTTCTCTTATCCCCCAACCCATGCAAACACAGGTTGTGGTCAAGCACTATATCGATAGGCACTTACTCAGAACTTTGGGCCTTCGACTTCGAAAGTTTTCAAAGCAAATCAAAAAAATCTCTCGGAGATCTGGATTAATGAACTCATGAAGTAGGGTGGATCAACAGTTCATGACTACCCAACATCCAATGAATGACTACCCAACATCAAGAATATGAGCTCCATGACTTTGGAGCTTCAAAAATTCATAGGATTTCACATCTGCACACCCCCAATACCTTTAATCATCAATCTTTGAATGCTTCCATGTTACCTTTGGTGACATCATTACGTCTCGTCACCTCTACGTTACAAAACTTTTGAAAGTTCTTCCTTTCATTCCATTATCAAACATTCTTTCAAAGTGTCAAGTCTCTAGATTTGACACTGGTTCCATGTGGCAGAGTGACCATCAGGCCCCACCACCCATACTCGAGAAGAGGTCCATGTGGAGAAACATTAGAAACAGACACGTGGCCCACTCAGACAGGTGACACATGTTACATTCCAAATGACATTTAAATATTTTGCGGGTCCAAAACCTACTGACATGTGGAACACCTCCCATGGGTCCACGTCATTCCTGATGAAATCATCATGCCATGTTACTCCATAATTTTGGGCTTTAGAAGTTTTTACGCCTACTTCTTTCTAGTCTACCGAATTTCAAATTTTTGGAATTCTTTACCCTCGAGGTCCACATAGTAAATTTTTAAACATTCCAAGTGGGGGCATGTGGAAGGCATAGGAGAGATCCATGTCACCTCTAGGTAACATCATTATGACTCACTACTTCGGCTCTTTGGGGCTTCAGGGCTTCAGGATTTGGTATGTTTCCCCTCTTCACACACTAATTCTCCCGAATGTTAAAATCTCGAAAAAGCCAATTTGTTGGCATATGTCCTTCTTGGATGATGGTTCAAATTAAATCTAGAATTCAGAGCTTTGGGAGCTCTTTTTCCTTCATACATCGCCATAAATTCCACCCTTGTCTTAATCCAACAATAAGGCTTCTCCCCAGATCTATGGTGTAGATCTCCTCCGAGACTTCTGAGCTTCGGGATTCATCCCTTCTCTTATTTTTTCACCTAACTTTACCAAAGTCGCGAAGTCCGAAGGGATTCCAGGTTAACCGTCCTGCACTTTCTCCAGATCTAATGGTCATGAAAGATTCCCCTTCTCCCAAACTTACCCTATGGCCCCAACACAACAAATGTTGTGATTTCTTTCTCTGTGGCCATTTTTTTCTAAACTTATTACACCTCTTGTATTCCAAACAAAGTCCAAGTGTTCTTTCAATGCCCTTATAGCACGTTGTACATCAAAATTCTTTGTACTTCCTACTCTGAATTTCTTGTTTGTGGCCCCTCCAGGTTCTAGGTAGGAACCATGGGCTATGAACTTGAATTTTTTTCCATTTCGACAAAAAATCACTCTGAAATCTTGGTCTTGTTAACCTCTAACATGGCCCATCTAGGCTCAGTGTCAAAACCTTGTCTCTAATACCATCTTGTAACGTCCCCAAACACCAATAGGTCAGGAAACATCACTATAGGATGTACATATATAAATATCATGCATTTATAATGAATTTAAACAAATAACACAAAGTTACTTCTATCAAACAGATTCAAATGGAATTGACAACAATTCCTACATGCAACGAAACACATGGTAACATTTCAAGAATAAAAAACATGCATAACATACATAATTAAGCATGGAAATGATACTTATATTACCACCAACTGCATGCATACCTTCCATGAACCTCGCACCCTTGGACCACGCTCCTCATCATGCTCAGTAGTGGGTCACCCCCGAGCTAAGACTAAGCTCCACCTAGGGCAAGGGAATCCTAGACTAGGATGAGGTTATAGAAGAATGCACAATGAAAATGGAAGTATTCTCTCCATGACCCTTATTACACACACTAATGATGGACTCTCATTCCCCACATGCCTTTTACACCCCAGGAATATTCACCTTCAGTGTTCCACAGTCCATCGACTACTCTACTTCCCCCTTCAAGGTCTCGACAATAGGATGGATCAAGAATTCTCAAAGTTCCGTAGTTGGTGCTGGACTCTCTCTAGGAGAAAATCACTTCCCAACAAACCCTCTCACCTAGAGAGAGATACTCACAGGCCTAACAACCTCCCTCTTCAAACACAGTCTTTACAACCCGCTTCTTCAACCACGGGCCTGCAAACCCACTTCTTCAACCACTTCAAATCAGTTCCAACTTGGTGAGGACAACGACAACAAAAACAACATTTATTTAACAACGAGTGATGAAAACAACTGAAAATGGGCATGGACACCGAAAATGACAATAGCCAAATTCTAAGATGTAGCATGGCTCAAGAGAATAAAAAATGCATTGAGCTTCACAGGAGAACATTAATCAGTTCCACGGGTTACTGGTTCCAGGGTGCGTGATGAAAAGACAGAGTTCGATCATGGAGGCCAAATGTATTCTGGCGAAGGATGGGAGAATGGGGAGCAAACCCACCCCAATGAGATAACTCTCATCTTTAACTGCATACGCCTAGGTCAACACCTGTCTCCTTGGAATTGCATGCATTCCATTTATCATTTGTTCCCTTTCCCAAGAACTTAGGATAACTGGGTTTATTTTTCCCCACTTTGATATTTTCATTTTTCAACAATATATTATAATATTCCCTTGGGTTAATTCCTCTAGATTATCCCCTTCTTTACTAGCCTCTCAGTCCCATCCATTTCCCTACCTAGTGGAGCATCATCCCCCATCACTCTTTCTTCGTGGTTGGTATACATGCAACAATGTATTTTATTATTAATTTTCATAATTACATATACAAAATCAGGCCCACTGACCTTAGCATCTATTCTCTTCATCCTAATAAACACATAAGATTACCAACTTGTAATTACTTGGCTCACCATACTACAAACATCATCATATTTCATAGGGGCTCAGCCTTAGGGTATTACATGATCAAACCACTCTTCTAGGATTTATCCTTCGTAGTAGTCTTAGTGAAAATAGTTTTCTTTCTTATAAATGTCTTTACAATAGGTTTGATAGGCTCCTCATCAATGATGATAACCTTCTCTGTGATGGCGGGTTTATTCATTTCCTTAGAATTCAATCTGAACTTGTTTCGAGGCCTTATGCTTCATTTTCTTACTAAAATTTGATACCTAGAGGTATCATCATCGGAGGAACTTGAGCCGTGAGGATTGACCTCTGGGATAGGTGTTTCAAGGTGTGCAAGGTATCCAAGCTCTATTGGTGTTTTTACAGGTTGTTGGTCTTCCACCGAAACCTTAGGCTCTACTATCCTCTTATCCTTTTTTGAATAAGCTTTATGTGTAAAAGGGAAAGGGTGTTTACTTCCACCTAATATGTGAGAAGACCCCACATTTGTTTATTGACTGGATGATATAGCTTTTACAGGCTCATCTGGAGTCTCGGATCATGTTTCTTGTTTACCCTGATTTGTAGGAGTGGATTGACCTGGATTATCTGGAGTTTCTTGATCAGGCTTAGCAATATTTCCATGTGATTGAGAAGAAAATGCATTCTTTTCCTTCTCATACCCTGACTAGATCAAGAACTGATCCCAAGTCTTCTACAATGTCCCTAATTCATCCATAACAATAAATTTAATCAACCCTTGATGAAAAATTCCATGAGGAGGATTCTTTGGGTTCTCTTGAACTCTCATAGCCATCTTGTTTAGATCCTATAAGAAATAATAAGGTAAATTCATCCTCTTAATCTCTGCTAGATGAAGCAGAAATCACAAGTGGAATAGGAATACAATAGAATAATGCCCCTCACAAGTGATGAATCTCTTAAGCATGAGCAATGCTTCCATCCACTCATAAACAATCCAATCCCTAGAGATTCCCTCGGAAAAATTAGGGTGTCTGTGTTTAGGATTTAAAAACTTATTAACATCTCCTCTTGTGATCAATTTATTCTTAAACCACATTTCCTCATAAGTGGGAAGGTTTCACATTGCAACTATGTATTCTTCAGTAAATTGCATGGACAAGTTTCCAACTTGGGCCCATTGTCCATTTAAACTCTTTGTAAATGCCCTGGCTGTAGCATAATGGTGACCATACAGCTTGGTACAGAAATGATACCACCCTGCCCAATGAAAAATTATTTGGGTATGTTCATAAGCCTCCATGACTTCAGGACCTTTAGGTTCTTTTTGATTCACATGTCCTCCTTTACCCATATACATAGTCATAACTTGAAAGATAGATTCTTGGCTACAGAGGAGAGATCTTTATGTTATGCAACGTGAATCAAGGAGATTTGCTAGCTCTTCAGGGTCCAATTCAAATAAATTTGTTGTTGTAGTTAACGAAAAAGGCACCAGTTTTGAAAACACATTGAATCAGAAATTTAATTTGTGTAGCCTTCCGGACAAATGACAGGTACAAATGATGATACACCCCACTTCACATGTTATGGTTGATGACGAATACTTTTCTAACTGATTTTTCTTACTCATTAGATTGTAGTATGATCCGCATCTTCCATGACTCACCAAAGTGATTACAATGATCATGACTAGGGACATGTGCAACTTCATGTAGTGCCCAACCTGATTTGTCTTTTTCACTCTTGAGTGGATTAGAATTTGAATATGTAATTCATGAAGTTAAATAATCATGATGCATAAGTATTAACATGACTAATGTCTCAAATGAAAAGACTTGAAACCATTTGATGTCATCAAGTAATCATTTAAACATGTTTCTAATTCTGTATGTCCCCCTCTCACAACGTTAAGTCCATCTAATTCATTCACTTTGGAATTATTTTAAAACCCCTTAAGGTAATCTATTAAACCTTTAACAAAATGCTAAATATTTTTATCACTTATACATAATTTTAAATACCAAGTAAGAATGAATGAGGAATAAAACAAGGTAGAGGATAGTAGGTGTTAACAATGGCTTGATGGGGGATGGAGTTTTCCCTGTGAAAATACAAGAACTTTGAGTATATATGTGCCTTATAATCCTTTGAGCTTGATACCATGCTTATTTGCAAACTATGTTGTTCCAGTTCCTGAACTATAGACAAACTTTATTCAAAAATATATCAGACTGCAAAAGTAAAGACCATTTCTGAAAACTGAAAAAATGAAGAAAGAAGTATGATCCATTGAGATATGGACTCTTTATATTCTAACTACCACACCACATCAATATATACAATGAGATTCTGGCCACCAATGGCCTTAGTAAAATAATTTTTTCATAAAATGCCCATTTACTGGGCCATTAAAAACCTCTTCACCTCCCAAATTATGCAGTAGGAAAGTGTTGTTATCCAAAACTCTTTCAACCCTAAATGAACTTTCCATGATGATGTTCCCTACGAGAATCCTATTTAAAAACCAAATCACCAGGTACCAACTGCTTTGTTTTTTACTTTCTATCAAAAGTCTCCTTAATCATATGTTGATGATGATGTGCGTTCTCCAAAAATTTTCTCCCTCGCTTGATGTAATTCCACAATCTGACAAATCATGAAGTATTTCTTGTAGATACTTCATGATTGGAAAATCAAGGTGTATAGGAAAAAAACCTTCCATTCCATGTACTAATTGAAACGGTGAAGTTCCAATTTCTCTTTTTGTACTTACTCGGTCAACCCAGAAGACATATTTTAACTTTTCATCCCAAGCCCTCTTATTGTCCTCCAAAATTTTCTTAATAATCTTGACCATACTTTTATTGGAAGATTCTACCAAACCATTACCTTGTGGGTTATTGGTAGTGGAATGTCTGATCTTGATACCATATTTTTCACAAAATTTAATCAAGTTATCAAACTTAAAGGATGCAACATTATCTGTGATGATTATATCAGGACAACCAAACCTAGATAAAATATTTTCTTCTAGAAAATCCATGATCATTTTATCAATTTCCCTCCTTGTAGGTATGGCCTCTACCCATTTTGTAAAGCAGTCTGTTGTTGTCAAAATCCATACATGTTGGCCACTGGATGGAGGATGGATTTCACCAATGAAATCTAAAGCCCACTGTTGAAAAGGTGCAACCACTTTTACAGGATTGAGAGGTAAGGACTTAAGCTTTTTCTTTCCTTCAAACCTTTGAAAATTTTCACATGTCTTTACTTTGACACTGACATTAGAAAATAGGTTAGGCCAGTCATAACCAACCCTGAGTATTTTGTATGCAATTATTTTCCAGAAGTGATGTCCTCTATTTGGCCCTTCATTTTGTTGTTATAAATTACGAAAGGGATGATGCAGTTACAATTTTGGTCAAATAGAAGTTGCACCAATCACAGAGGAGATGGAAATCAGAACAAATAAAGAAATTGAAAATGGTTGGAAGGAAGGATGAAACAACACCAACATGGATAAAGATGTTACAACAGAACAAGAACAAGAAAGCATGTGATGTCTCAAACCCAAAAATCCAAGTTGAATTATATATATGGGATAAATATGATTGTACATGGTTGATTTTGGGTTGTTGTCGATTATGATTATGAATTATTGATTGTTGAAATGCATTCAAGTTCTGTGTTATTGTCCATTTTGGGGTAAATGATAGATAACGTTCTAAGAGTTTGGGTTTTGAAAGAAGACCAAGTCTGTAAAGAGTCATTTCCTAATTGTATTAGTGAAAGAGAAAGAGTTTTGGGTTAAACTTGTCTCTCATTAATAGAGTTTGTTGTTAAGTTCTGACATGACCGAAATGTGTTTGTATATGAGTAGAATTATGTAATTGAGAGGAACCTTGTGAAGTTAATACAAAGAGAGACCTAAATTTTGTTCCATATTATCTTTATGTCATATCTAATTAATGGGATATAGTTCCTTTATGGCTGCAATGCAACTCTGTCTTCTTTAATATGATTTAGGAATGGTTACACAATTCTGAGTTTAATCTATCTTGCACAAGAATACAGAGATCATAAGACTGTATGGATTTGTCTAAGCATTCTTCTTACCCTTCTATATTTTCCTTGTCTTGGTTGCACTTTGGGTGAGACTTATTCCCTTCAAGGAAGATGAAAATTCCAACTCTCTAGACTACCTCGGTACCTTTTGTTGGTAACCTAAGAAGGACCCTGGTATGATCAATTCCGCGACAAAAAAATGGTTTCATTGTCAAGACTTGTTTCCAGAGGGAACCTGTAGGGAGAATGCTTCCACGGATCCACCAATCCGATATTCACCAGTGGTGGGAGAAACATTGTGATGCCTTCGTATGGAAGGAAGTGAAGTTGCAAGGTAAAGTTGTGAAGGATACAAGAGAGGTTATATTTTACTCAGAAAGATCAAGCAACCAATATGAGATATTCTGGGTTAAATTTCCAGAATAACTATTCCATTAGATAGATAGGCTTCAAGAAGCTTCGAAATTCCAAGAATGATTCAAGAAGACCTGTACTTGGGATACAAAAAATATTGCATCACTTCATCGAATGGATCGTCTGATAACATGAGCGGTTGATTTCTGGGTCAATACGACTCTGGAAGGATAAATTATCGATTTTGCAGTTGAGAACCACCAATCTTTTTCAAGGTCATAATATGATTTCAAGAAAGACACACGGGGAAGGCTATTGAGAGAAATTCCCCTATGGATTAAGGTCTTCTTGATGGGGGAGGGGATGATGACCATATCCTTGACTGAGATGACAACCTAAACACCCAATCTTGGGGTGGGGTGACTTTGGGGTGGGATCATGGCCTGAGAAAGGGGAGAGGTGATCCAGAATTAGATCCAAGAGGTTGATGGGGCTCAGAAAGGCCTAAAAATAAAATTTCTCAGAATGGCTTCAAAACGGACCTGTGTGTAGACCTTGTTGATACAAACCCAATGCAACTTGAATGGTTTGAAATAGATGTTGTATGCTCCATATATCATGATCGGTTCATTTTACCAAACAAGAAAACAATTGATGATTGTACAATTCGTACAGTACCATGTGGAAGATGACTGTATTGGTTGTACAACCGTATATCTAACCTGACAGGGTATGTGGTGCTAACATGGTAGGGTACGTGGCACTGATGTGGAGAGAGGATGATTGGGAAGTTGATGGGATAGGTGAAACTATCAAGGAGTGACATGTGTCACCACTGCAAGGGGTACACGTTCCACATCCATACTGATGATGTGAAAGGTATGACATGTGGCAGGTGATAGGGAAGAAAACTGGACCAATGAGCATTTGACACGTGGCATCAAAATTAGGTAAATGAGAAGGTGCCACGTGGACCATACATGGGCTGCCACATGGCACCCATTCATTAGTTAAAGTTGTGGAAAAATATTGGACTTAACGAGGTTTGATCGTGCAACCTCAGCATGGGTGAATGTCTGGGAAGGGTCGGGCTAGCCATCTTGCCCTCACTGTGAGCCTTAACCTATAGTGGTAGTGTAAATATATAAAGTGGATGTTATGAAGTTGCATAAGGATAAAGGGTCGAGGCCTATCCCTAGCTTGACAATGGATGCATACAACCATTTTCCATATGACCTTACCTCTGTTGATTGGAGCACGCTCATACCTCCTCCCTCAGTTCTAATACTTGTTCACATATGATCCATAGGTTGTTATAATGGCTTGCATGCAGAAGTAGGGACATAATCCTTGATCGGTCGGGCTAGCCCACTGACCAGGAGGATTAACCATTAGCTAACCATTGGGGACCCAACTGAATAGAGTGTGGGGAGCGAGGGGTGAGGCCACATGTGCCATCACCATGCAACCAGGAGCCGAGATACAAGGGGCCAACACGCCCAACTTAGCTCGAGGCCACGTGAAGGTACCTAATATGACCAGGGGTCAGACCTTAAGGGGGATGTACCCTGTATTTGACATAAAGTGGTTTTAAAAACTTTATTATAAATATTTTTATGATTTTATCAGTAGATTTGAGGGATTTTGGTCATTTTTGGGGGATATTGGGCTCTTTTTTAGGCCAAATCTTGGGGAGAAGTTGGGATATGGTTACCAAATTTAGATCTATAAAAACCAAAGGTTTTTAAATCCATAGAAGAGGTTCTGAACAAAGTTATGTGGAATATTTTCCAAGCCAAATCCATTTTTATGCAGGGAAGTTGTTGAGGAGAGCACCTTTGCAGGCCATTTCTGTGATCTTCGTTCAATCAATTTTAGTGTCATCAGTTTTGTTGGGTTCCAGATATCTGGTAGAAAAAGACCATATCAGTTTGTAATCCTTTTGGCACTACTGTGATGTAATTTTAAGTCTTTGAATAGGAATAAGAAAGCCTCACCCACTGAGACAAAGGCCCGAAGATGTATGCGAGATTGCCGAACTCTGTTATCACATTGGTGTTTATGGTTTGTTGATTCTCATTATTTATTTCAGATTTGTATATGTTCATATGGTTTTTATGTTTCTTCTAAAATTATTCATCCTTCATTCATCTTCCTAAATGGTAATTTAACACATACATAATAACTGAACCATTGTCGTTTAAAAGATCCATTCAGTTCAAGTGGTATCAGAGCTAGTGGCGTTTGGATTTGAGTTTTCAATGATTACTAGGGAAAAGATACATCATGGTGAAGGTGATCTTGTTGAAGAGAATCCATTGATTGGATTGAGAAAGAGAACTTCTCAAAGAGAGAATATGGCTTCGGAAGAGGGAATTTCTTAGGATGAGAAAGAGTTTTTAAAAACTTTCTTCACCATGTCGGAGATGGAGAAGGTTTTGTATGAGTATTACTTGGAACAGAAGAGACCGAATCTGGGTGAATATTTAAAGGGAAAAAGTGAAGAAGGAGAGGATCCTCCTCAAATTCCTCTTTCACCTCCATCTTCACCTCCTTCTTCTCCTTCTTCTTCAAGTTCAAGTTCTAAATCCACTGCAAAGAAACATGTCCATAAACATAAGAATGAAATTCCTTTACTTAAACTTTATGTGAAATTTGAATTACCTATGTATGATGGTGAAGTTAATGCAGAGAGACTTGACAATTGGGTTAGACATATGGAGGTTTATTGTAGTGTGCAACAGTTCAAGGATGAGGCAATGCAGATCAAGTTGGCATCACTTAGACTTGCAGGAACAACACTCATCTGGTGGAAAAGGAAGTTGCAAAATGGAACACAACAAGTGGGTAATGTATTTCCATCATAGAAAATTTTTATTTCTGCACTTAGAAAGCAATTCTATTCTTTGGGTTATAAAGAGAAAGCGTTAATTGAATGGCGATATTTAAAACTAAGAAAAGGACAAACAGTGCAAGAATACACCGATGGTTTTCATAAAATGGAATTGATGTTAGATATTCCTTTACATACCCAAGAAAATCTTATGAAGTATATAAGAGGACTACCTACACATATTCAAAATATTGTATTCATGTTTGGACCTACTAATCTTGATGAGGTTTTTGTTCAAGCGACATACATTGAAGTAGGGAAAACAAGTTTTGGTGTATTAGGGGAATTGTCTTCAAGGAAAGAGGAAAAAAGAAAGTGGAGTGGAAAGAAGGAAAATTTAGTGGCAAGAAAGGAAGAGAATCCCTCTTGCAAGAATTGCAAGAAAGAAGGGAATGATGAGGATCGTTGTTGGCAATTGCATCCCGAGAAGAGACCAAAGTGGTTCAAAGAAAGGAAAGGGAGGAAAACAGTTGCAGCAACAACACGACCAATAGACTTGTGATCGGATTTAGGTGATGAATCTAAAGTCTCATTGGTTGGTATGACAGATAAAATTGGTGAAGGACTTTATTGTAGATGTAAATTGTTTCACATAAGGGTCACCGTGAGGCACACTAAGGTTGACACATTGATAGGTAGTGGATCTCAATCTAACTTAATTTCAAAGGAATTGATTAAACAATTGGGATTAAAAACACAGATGCATCATAAGCCTTACACACTTAAATGGATAAGCAACAATCATCAATTACACATAACCAAGCAGTGCACATTAAAATTTTAAATTTCATCTAAGTTTGTGGACGAGGTAACATGTGATCGGGTTCCACTCAATGAATGTGGAATGGTATTAGGTAGTCCTTACTTGTATGATTGTAAGGAAATCTTCTACAGGGAAAATAATCAATATCATTTAACCAAAGAAGGTCAAGAATATGTGGTTCATGCTCATCATTTAAAGGAAAATAAATCTCTTCAAACTATGGAACAATTAAGAAAGGAAACTTAAGAAATTAACACACCTATAATTGTTTCAAATCAAGTAATTGATCTTAATAGAGAACAAGAGATGATTGTAGAATGGAAAATCAGTCACACTTTTCTTCAAGATAAGCTAATTTCGTGCAAGTATTATAAACATATCAGCTCATTTTTAGTCATATTTCTGATGTTATCATTAGTAATGTTGTCAACATGGGTGATAGTGGCTTTAGTAAGATGTGACAAAGTACAAGTGGCTAACAATATGTTTTCAATTATCATGATTGTTTTATAGTTGATCTTTATGAGACACTGTTGGCAGCCAATCATTTTTTTTTAATTGTTCTTAAAAAATGTTGCCTACACCCCTTGTCTCGGTAATGAAAAATCATCGTCGCATTGTGCTTCTAGACATTTGTTTCATCTTTCGACAATTGCAATTTGGTCTCAATTTGATTTTCACAACTGTAAGTGTGAAAATACCTTTTTCATCATTTGGACTGTAGTCGTCTTTTATCGATTTCTCCAAAAGACACTTGACCATTGGTTTATCACATGACTGCTAAATATTTTCTCAAACTTTTATCCTTGAGCATACTCTCACCTTAATTGTGCATTTGGATATGTTTGATTACTAAGCCTTTGGGCATAAACATTTATTGGTTTTATTCTGATCTCATAAAAGTTATAATGGATTTGGTCTTATTGCTTTTATCCTTATTGATATGGACTTGTCACTCAGTTATTATATGAGAAATTTTGGATCATAATGTTCTCAAGACTTTGGAATGAATGTGCAACGAATACATTGGTAAGTTATGAAGTCAATTCAAGAAATAAGCAATGGTTTGAAGGTGCATGGATTAATCATATTGGACTTTACAAATTAATGCTTGGTATATTGTTTGGTTGATACTACGTTGAATGATTCATAGTTCCAAACTATGTATTGGCATTGATTAATTTTAAACCTTGGTGTAAAACAATTGATTGACACGATGGATATGGTGGTGGATCGAACTGTACACTTGGCATGAGTATAACACATGGTATTGGTTCTGCCCCGGTTGACTGGCACGTTAATATGATTACACACCTATTTGTTGGCCGATACACATGGTATAAATGATTATGTTTTTGATAACACTGTACTTAGTCAATTAATACAGTGCGTGGCGGTGGTAATCCCACCACCTTCGCATGCATGCAGTTAATTCCGGTCTATTCAAGCTTTGAAGCCATCAAAACTATCGTTTTTCAACTCTGTGCATTGTTTCATTCAGTTTGAACCCTACCATGTACAGAGGTTATGGCTCCTGTCATAAGGGCCGAGCTTAACGGGTCCCAAGCACTGTTGACATTTAGTGGTGCATGTAGCGACCTGGAACAAAATGGGTGGCTTGCTTTCATAAGGAGGTTTGATGGCTATGACCTCACAGTGTCTCGACAATTTGCATTGTCGTTTGATGGCTGCCGAGCCAAAGTGGGAGATGTCCAGCTTGAAATTACTGAAGAATTTATTAGCCTGGCAACCAGCTTGCCTGCCAAGGGACAAAAATGGTCGAAAAGTTGCAAGGTAGATGATGTCCCATGGACATTACTGTTCCAATCTCGCATAGTGAACTCATGCGACAGAGGGTTGCCTGCAAAGATGTTGAAACCCCACTGGTATGATCTCTTGATGATTATCAAACGTCTCATTACCTGTGAAGGCAGGTATGGGTTTATTTTCTTATTCCACCTGCGTTTATTAATGGTTTTCATGGGTTTTGAACTAAGTATGCCTCACTATCTACACCGAAGTTTGTTCAAAATGGCTAAACGATACAAGCATAGCCAGGCTAAAACTAGCCTCTTCCATGTTGGGTTGATCAAAATGGTTTTAGTTTACGAGTTAGGGTTACGTTTGAATATGCACATTTCTGTTGTCCCAAGTTTTGTATATCATTTTGTTTATGGTTTAGTATTACTTTGTTATCTAAATCACATGCATATGATATAATTTCTTACTGTTATACGTATCTTGTTCCTTCCTAAGAGATAAAGAACATAACAGTTGTTGATTCGTTTTATGAATGATAGCTTTGTCTTCTTCGTAGGCTGAATTGTTATATAAGTTTTCTGCATAATAGGTTTCCCTTTTACAGGAGATTTATCATCATAAAACTGTTATGATTTCTTTTATGTCTTGTTTTTCCTGTAACATACTTCAAGAAGCAACATATATGATCATTTTCGAGAGGCTTAAGGACCAAATGGTGTGAATTTCTTCCTCCAACCAGCTTAAGAAGTCATCTTACACAGGACAGACTTGGACCGTTTCCAGGTCAATTAGTTAGATGTTTATTGCTTTGATTAATTAGTATAATATACATGATAGCTTAGTTAGATTTAGATTATATTGTTTTATTTGAGTAATATATATTAGATTGTCTAATTTCAGTTATCTTTCTTTCCTGTTTATAAATACAAAAATCAAAAAGAGACCCTTGGCTGTCTCAGGGCAGCGATCACATGAGTTTTGTAGGTTTTAATCAAATCTGTAGTTTGTCCATATTGTAAATTTGTGAATAAGGAATATCATAGCTGATAATTAGGTAGTTGATTTGAGTTATTATAATCATAGTTAGTATCTTGTACTTAGTAATTTATAGTTAGATTAGTGTAGTTAGTTTAGTTTGCTTTATTAGTTAGTAATTTATAGTTAGATTAGTGTAGTTAGTTTAGTTTGCTTTATTAGTTTCTAGTTTCCTTTATTAGTTTAGTTCTTTGTCTTTGTTTTATTAGTTTCTAGTTTCCCTTTAGATTTCTTAGCTCAAATCATTTCTCTTTGGTTTCCATACGAGACCTTAGGGCGGCCAACGGAGCCGTTAAACTCTTCAAGGTGGTCCATTCCAAACGGCTTGGGTTATTAGACAACCCCAGACCGGTTCCACTCTCCCAGTTGACGGACGATCAATTTTGCCCGTCAACAAATGGCGCTAGAAGGAGGGCCTGAACTAAATTAATGGCACAAGGTGGTCGCAAGACTCCTCCACCCCCTAATCGCTCCCCTATAGTGACTAGAAGCCATTCATTCGACATTATTCCCCCTCAAACAGCAACTACTTCAACCGAAGATCCTCAGATCACAGTTGAGCCAGCAACCCCTATTCCTACAGGTGGTGATAGACAAGAAGTTTTCAGAAAATCTCTTATTAAATCACATAAAGCCTTTGCTAGTCTTAGGCAACCAAATCGCCCGTGGGGTCAACCTCTAGATTTCTATGAAGTCAGAGAACAACTAGGTGATATAAACCTTACTGTGAATACTACAGATCCTAACAATAATCTTACTGCAGGAGGATCTGGGATACCTCCCTCACCACCTCCCTCATCTCCTTCTTCTTCTGGAGGAGATTCCTCTTCTGACGAAGGAAAATCACCTTCTCAGCCTTCTACACCCACTACCCCAATAGAAAATCAAAACAACCCTGCTAGACCTTGGTTGGACTAGGATGTCGTAGCTGTACCTGGAGACCAACACCCTTTGCCTAAGCATCTAGAGAAATGGCTTCCTAAGTTTGATCACGATTCAAAAAAGATAGCTGAAGATCATATCAAAAAATTTATGTTAGCCATCAGACTCTGTAACATTGAACATGAAGATGTTGTCTATAGGTTGTTCCCTTACACTTTTGAGGGTAATGCGTCCACTTGGTACTTTGCCCAACAGCCTCACACTAAAGTATCTTGGTAAAAATTTGAGTCATGTTTTTTGGAAAAATTTGGAGATGGTAAACCTCCGGAAGTCTTAGTCATGGATCTAAGTTAAAGATTTTAATCAAAGATTTTTAACACTTAAGAATAGAATCCCTACAGACTCTATGCCTGTTGAGAGTCTTGTAATAGCTTACTACACTAAAGCTTTACATCAAAGTATAGCTATTTGGGTGAAAAGATCCAAAAAGGCCACGTTGTTAGAAGCTTTTGAAGAAGCTACTCAAATTGAAAAAGACATTCTTAGTCTTAAAGATCCTTTTAGCAACGAAACTGAGACTATTCCTTCTTCCAAGAAAAAGATTGAAATTCTACCCAGACCTACACAAAACAAGACACAACCTGAAAACTCTGATTTGGAAAATTTAACCAAAGTTGTTCAAAAGTTATCTAATCAAGTCGTAGACTTAAAAAGGTCGACCGAGGAAGCCTCTTTGAGCAAAGGACCCTACAAACCTCCTTTCCGAAAGCCTTGTCCCCAAAATTGGCTTAACCCTGAAGGCTTGAACTTAGAAAGTTTGCAATGCACACTACAAACAATTCTAGGAGCCCAAGATGACTTGATCCCTCCTGACATCCCTCAAGAGGAAGTTGAGCAAGAAACAACTCAAGAAGAAGACTCTTCTCCAAATATCTTTGGTCACCTCTCAGACAGTATCTTTCAAGCAAACTTTGAGACCGTGCACCCTTACAATACTAGGAGCAAGACCACAAGTAAAACTCCTACTGTGAACACTACAACTTTACCTCCGAAGCCCTCTAAATCAGTAGAAACTAAACAGAGTAATGATAGCCCTAAAATAGATTATGATGTTGTTAAATATATTAAGAAATTACGGGCTAACATTTCTATTTATGAATTGTTGAAGTTTCCATTTTTGCTACAGAAGATGTTGCAAAATATTTCAGGCAATGGCAAGAATGGTAATTCAAATGGTAATAAGGTTGTGCAAAGCAAAGTTCCGCAGAAGACTTCCACTAAAATCAATCCTGATCTCCAAGATAAAGGAAGCCTTCCTGTACCAAATGTAAATAATGTAAATAACAATGCAAATAGTGTAAATAATTCATATAAGGTAGTCGAAGAGAATGCGAGTAAGAAACCTCAAGCTACAACTCTAAGCACTCGCAAGAATGTTCCTCCTTTTCTTTTAACTTTCAAAATATTCAACAAAAATGTGCATAATTGTATGGTTGACTCAGGAGCATCGTCGAATGTTATGCCCTGGTCAGTCTGTCAAAATATTAATGCTGAAGTCAAACCGTCTTCCTTGAAAATCATACAGCTTGATTGAACAGATGTTAAAGTTATAGGCAAGTTAAAAAATGTATTGATTATATTATCGTCTAATCCTAAGGTTCATCAAGTTATCGATATAATTGTGGTGGATATTCCAGAAGTATATGGTATGTTTTTGAGCAGGGACTGGTCGGAGCAGCTGCATGGTTACTTTGCAACGGACTGGTCTCATTTATGGCTTCCAGAAAACGACAAGCCCAACAAAATTAGGGTGAATTGTGAGCGTTACCTCAAGTTCACGGTAACAGAATTGAATGACCCCAATGAACCATATACATCTCCGGATGATTCCTCTGAAGTCCAAGGAATGGACACCTACTTCGGAAATTTCACGGCTGAAATTTCACCTATCGACAATCCAGAGCAATAGTCCGAGATCTTAGCATACGCGCAACCAGCAGCTTCTATCCAACAACTTGATGAGCCCGATAACAATCAAATTTGGTATTTGTATTTTGACGGTTCTAAGTCAAAAGAAGGAGCTGGTGTTGGTTGCATCATTTTCGATCCGGCAGGTAATAAAACATTATTGGCTTGTAGGTTAGAATTTGAATGTACTAACAACATTGCAGAATATGAGGCTTTGTTACAAGGTCTCAGAAAGGCCTTAGACATGCACATTCAAAATCTAGTTGTATTCGGCGAATCTGAGATAGTGGTTCGACAGGTGAGAAATTCTATACACTGTCTTACCCTACATCTCAAATGTTATCAGTCCGAGGTATGGAGTTTAATAAATAAATTTTCTGCTTTTAATATAAATTCCATTCCTAGATCTAATAATACTGAAGCAGATCTACTTGCTAATGTTGCCTCTAAACTTCTTCCTGCAGGAGGCTTATCTCCAAACGCATTCTCCGTGGAGCTTTTGTTTCGACCATCTGTTCGAGACAACATCACGAACTGGAGAGTATTTGATGATGATCGGCAAATCATTAACTTTCTGCACATGGAAGAGACCTTCCAAGGCACCGTGATTGATGAACAAACGCATGATGACAATTTGCATGATTTTACGGTAATACCTAATATGAAACCTTCTGAAGCTCTATCGGACATGGTAAATTCCTTACCCAAATTTGTTGCTAGATTAGAAAAGTTTTATTATTTTGAAGATAAATTCAAAAAAATGGTCAATTGTAAAACCAACAGTTCCTCATTAACTTATGAAAAAGTCAATTTAGGAACCAGTGAAAACCATCAGTGTATCAACTTAGGCTTGGGATGTTCAAAACAAGAAAAAGCTGCTTATGTCAAATTATTTAAAGAATTTAAGGATGTCTTTTCTTGGACTTATGAAGATCTTAAAACGTTTGATCTAAATATTATACAGCATGTCATCCCAATGAAACCCCAAACCTTGCCTTTTCAACAGAAACTAAGGAAAATGCATCCCAAACTAGAACCGACCGTACAAAAAGAATTGAATAAATTCCTAAATGCTAAAATAATTTTTCCTGACAGACATACTCAATGGGTATCCAATATCATCCCAGTGTGGAAGAAAAAATGGGAAATTCGGCTTTGTGTCGATTTCCGAAACCTCAACAAAGCGTCTGATAAAGATAATTATCCTGTCCCTCCTATGGAACAGATACTTCAACAAGTATCTAGTTTCGAGATTCTATCCTTACTAGATGGTTTCTCAGGATACAATCAAGTCTTAATGTCTCCACCAGACCAGTTGAAAACTACCTTCCATACCCCATGGGGCACTTATGCTTATCGCAAAATGCCCTTTGGATTGATTAATGTCGGTGCTACCTTTCAGAGAGCAATGGATATTGCTTTCCACGGCTTGATCAATCATTCCATGGTAGTCTACCTAGATGATGTAACTGTGTACTCCAAAAACAAAGACGATCATCTAGCTCACCTACGAGCTGTTCTGCTACGATGTCGTAAATTTGGGATTTCCTTGAACCCCAAGAAATCTATTTTTGCAGTAGAACAGGGTAAATTACTCGGATTTATTGTGTCTAGTGATGGAATGATTATTGACCCTGAGAGGACACAAGTCATTTCTAAACTCCCCCCACCTACCTCCAAAAAATCCATGCAGTCCTTTCTAGGTCAGATCAATTTTGTGAGAAGATTCGTCCCCAGCTTCTCCAAAATGGTCAGACCTTTCCAGAACCTAATAAAGAAGGACACCCAATACCACTGGGGACCCATTGAAAACCAATCTTTTAATGATATAAAGAAGGCCATAATTGATGCTCTGTCTCTCATGAGCCCTGATTTCTCTCAAGACTTTACACTCTACACTTTTGCCTCTGATCGTTCCTATGCCGCGGTTCTAACTCAGAAAAACACCGAGAACAATGAAGTACCCATCACCTTTATGAGATTCGCTTTCAAAGGTGATGAACTTAATTATCCAACGATTGATCGACAAGCCTATGTTGTCTTCAAGGCAATTAAGCATTTCCAATCTTATCTTTTGAAGTCAAGAACCAAGGTCATTGTCCCTTACCCTGCCGTTAGGAATTTGTTAGTGCAAAAAGAGTTAGGAGAGAAAAGAGCCAACTGGGTCACATCCTTGCAGGAATATGACTTAGAAATCACCCCAGCCCAAATCGTGAGAGGCCAAGGGTTATGTAAATTGGTGGTTGATTCAGAAGCTAAACAACAAGAAGTTAATGACACATCAGACCTAGAAAAACATGATCAGAGTATGATTTGCTGTACTCAAAATCTCGTAAGTCCTTGGTATGATGATATTAGACACTACCTTCAACATGGATCAGCACCCCGTCATCTTGACCCTGCCAAAAGAAGAGCTTTGATATTAAAGTCCGCCTCCTTTCATCTGGTTAACGGTATACTATTTCGTCAGAATTTTGATGGCATATTGATGCGTTGTCTTGAGAAAGACGAAGCAGAGAAAGTCTTGCTTGAGTTGCATGCAGGAGAAGTTGGTGGTCACTTCGGTGGCGATACTACTGCTCATAAAGTTTTAAGAGCCGGTTACTACTGGCCAACAATTTTTAGAGATGCTCATGCCTTGTGCCGAAAATGTATCATTTGTCAGAAAGCGTTAGGGCGATTACAAAAACTAGCTTTCCCGTTGCAACCCATCACAGTCGATTCTCCTTTCCAGCAATGGGGCCTTGATATCATTGGTCCTATTAACCCTCCATCATCACAACAACACAAGTATATTGTGAGAGCCACTGATTACTTTACTCGATGGTTTGAAGCAGCCGTGCTAAGAACTGTTAACACAAGTCAGGTGATCACTTTTCTTAACTCCCATATCATCACTCGTTTCGGCATACGTGATTGTTTAGTATTTGATAACGCTTCATACTTTTCCTCTTTTGAGATGAGTAATTTTTCCTTAGAGAAATGCATAAAGCTTAAGTATTCTGCGAGTTACTACCCCCAGGGTAACGGCTTAGCAGAATCAACCAACAAGAACTTGATCAAGATAATCAAGAGAACCGTGGTTGAAAATCACAAGAACTAGCACAACGCACTACTTAATGCACTGTGGGATGACAGGGTAACACCCAAAGCTGCTGTAGGTAACTCTCCCTTTTTCCTCGTTTATGGCAGAGAAGCCATTTTACCGCCTCATATTCTTCTTCCTTCGCTCCAATTATCACAAAAAGTTCAAGAAGAAGAATGTCCCCCTTTAGAAAGTCGTATCAATGCTCTGATGAAGTTAGAAGAAGTAAGAACCCAAGCCAAACGTAAATTAGATCAACATCAATAATTGATTAAAAGTTGGTTCGATTCTAATTCTGCTTCTGATAGGAATTTTGAAGTTGGCGATCTCGTCTTAAAGTGGGACAAACCACACGAAGGGAAGGGTGAAAACACTAAATTTCAAAATTTGTGGCTTGGGCCATTTTTTATTGCTGAAAAGTTGGGTCCTAGTTCCTTTCGCTTGCAGAGTCTTGAAGGGCAGCTTGACACCTACTCGGTGAATGGCCAAGCCCTGAAAAGATACTTTGCCTGATTTCTATCTTTGTATATTATGTAAATATTTCCTTTGTTTTTATTTTTGCTTTCATTTTCATTTTATGATTTTGATTTGATTGATCAGTTTGGTGTGTTTTGAAACATATGCATGCTTATATACTGAGCTATTCAGACATAGACCATAGAAAATCTCATCTCTGAAATAACATCTGGAAGATTGTACAAACATTGGTGAATTATATTTCTGAAGATGATATTGGAAAAGATGTTTGAAAGAAGTTTGCTAATTTCAATCTTTAAGTGAAGTTTGTTGTGATTATATTTACCTTTTTACGCTGTCCCTTTTCCGTAAAGGAATGACTCAAAAGGATGTCTCCCTGTCAAAGTAAGTTGTTTTAGAAATAAAGAATTTCTGGAGATGAATAAGGACACTATCACAAAATTCTGATGAGGTCTAAAAATGTGAAAAAATATCAAGATATTTCAGCGTCACCCCGCTCAGCTATCCATAAAGAAAAAATAAAATAAAAAATGCAAAAAAGAGCTGTGGGAAGTGTTTGTAAACCCGCCAGGATGCTGAACAGGTCCACTGGAAGCGGGTAAATGAAAGCATGGCACCAAGACAACTTTGCCGGGGTACTGAACAGGCCTGCTAGCAGTGAAGCAATGTCGGGTACATGAAAATCTTAAAAATTACGAGAAACCTCTTTAAAGTCCTTTATTCTAATCTGGAGGTTCTTGACAGGATAAATACATCCGAGTGGGTTAAATGGCAACCCTGTCGAGGCTATGGATGCCTGCTAGGAGCAGTGGCCATGCCAACAGTATTGAAGACTTTATCATAAAAATCATGACTTGTTGATCTTTAAGACTGTTATTGGTTTACATCTTTTAAAACTTCACTGAAAAAGAGGATTGATTATTATGTAGTACAATTTTCTGGTTGTTCTTTCAAGACGATTTTTTCTTTGATGTCCTTATCTGAATTCATTTTCTTTTGACAGAGATAACTGCTTCTCCCAGCATGTCGCCATTGTTGGCAGCTAATCATTTTTTTTCAATTGCTCTTAAAAAACGCTGCCTACACCCCTTGTCTCGGTAATGAAAAATCATCGTCGCATTGTGCTTCTAGACATTTGTTTCATCTTTCGACAATTGCAATTTGGTCTCGATTTGATTTTCACAACTGTAAGTGTGAAAATACCTTTTTCATCGTTTGGACTGTAGTCGTCTTTTATCGATTTCTCCAAAAGACACTTGACCATTGGTTTATCACATGACTGCTAAAGATTTTCTCAAACTTTTATCCTTGAGCATACTCTCACCTTGATTGCGCATTTGGATATGTTTGATTACTAAGCCTTTGGGCATAAAAATTTATTGGTTTTATTCTGATCTCATAAAAGTTATAATGGATTTGGTCTTATTTCTTTTATCCTTATTGATATGGACTTTTCACTCAGTTATTATATGAGAAATTTTGGATCATAATGTTCTCAAGACTTTGGAATGAATGTGCAATGAATACATTGGTAATTTATGAAGTCAATTCAAGAAATAAGCAATGGTTTGAAGGCGCATGGATTAATCATATTGGACTTTACAAATTAATGCTTGGTATATTATTTGGTTGATACTACGTTGAATGATTCATAGTTCCAAACTATGTATTGGCATTGATTAATTTTAAACCTTGGTGTAAAACGATCGATTGACACTATGGATATGGTGGTGGATCGAACTGTACACTTGGCATGAGTATAACACATGGTATTGGTTCTGTCCCGGTTGACTGGCACGTTAATATGATTACACACCTATTTGTTGGCCGATACGCATGGTATAAACGATTATGTTTTTGATAACACTGTACTCAGTCAATTAATACAGTGCGTGGCAGTGGTAATCCCACCACCTTCTCATGCATGCAGCTAATTCCGGTCTATTCAAGCTTTGAAGCCATCAAACCTATCGTTTTTCAACTCTGTGCATTGTTTCATTCAGTTTGAACCCTACCATGTACAGAGGTTATGGCTCCTATCGTAAGGGCCGAGCCTAACGGCTTCCAAGCACTGTTGACATTCAGTGGTGCATGTAGTGACCTGGAACAAAACGAGTGGCTTGATTTCATAAGGAAGTTTGATGGCTATGACCTCACAGTGGCTCGACAATTTGCATTGTCATTTGATGGCTGCCGAGCCAAAGTGGGAGATGTCCAGCTTGAAATTACTGAAGAATTTCTCAGCCTGGCAACTAGCTTGCCTGCCAAGGGACAAAAATGGTCGAAAAGTTGCAAGGTAGATGATGTCCCATGGACATTACTGTTCCAATCTCGTACAGTGAACTCATGTGACAGAGGGTTGCCTGCGAAGATGTTGAAACCCCACTGATATGATCTCTTGATGATTATCAAACGTTTTGTTACCTATGAGGGAAGGTATGGGTTTATTTTCTTATTCCACCTGCGTTTATTAATGGTTTTCATGGGTTTTGAACTAAGTATGCCTCACTATCTGCACCGAAGTCTGTTCAAAATGGATAAATGATACAAGCATAGCCATGCTGACAATAGCCTCTTCCATGTTGGGTTGATCAAAATGGTTTTAGTTTATGAGTTAGGGTTACGTCGTGATTCTTGGCATGATTTTCTCAGCCGTAATGGTTTTAGAGAGTCTAACCCTCCACAGGTGGATAAGCCCATGGTGACCGAAAAAAAATGTACCCCTGTGCCTTATAATGTTTTGTTACCTAGACCTAAGCCCGAGTCACCTACGAGTTTGCCTAAGGTTGTTCCAAAACAAACCAAAGTTGATAAAGATACAACCCAAAAGACTAGAGTCTCGCATGGCGAGGAACAAATCTAAGCTTCCTGTCAAAACAAAGCCCATCGTGGTTAGCGAGGACTCTGATTCAGACATTGAACGATTTCTCACCGAAGAATATCCTTACTCCGAGGGATTGTGTAGCAAACTGCCTCACGATTTTGTTAGGAACCTCCCTCCTTGTCTGCGGGACAACCCTGACTTTCCTGGTATTGAATCGCTCAATGAAACCCTTGGGGAATCATCAAAACCCCCTTCTGTTCAACCTGTTGCTGCACCTTGCGATCAATGTGGGTTATGGGTTGAAAGATACTACTTGGATGTACCTACATTGCAATCCAGGATCTATGAGTTGGAAAACCAAGTGGTAATGCTCACTGGTCAGAATGAAAAGGTGCAACCTTCCGATAAGAAGCAACGAACCACGGGTTCAGTCCTATTCAAAAACGTCGAGTCTGCCACTGCAATTATCAATTCAAAATTGACATAAGTCCAAGTAACTGTGATGGTATATTTTTCTCATTTATATTACTCTCTTTGTACATATTTCTCTTGCCCTGTTAGATAAGCATGCTTCGCTGTGTATAATGTTTGTTTTATTTTTGGTTATCATTTTAAAATTCGATTGGATTTGGGTTTTGATTCGATAGATCATCGAATAGATATGATTGTTCAAAATTAGCTCGATGTTCTGTTAATAATACAAGCTGTTAATATTTTTAAAAATAGTTTGTTGATTGATATCCCGAATTTTGAATACAGTCGATGGTGTAATTCGAATTGGTTAATAGATGGGTTAACAGTTTCAATTTCATTCGACCAAATTTCATACTTTTCTGTGGATACATAACCGAATCATAACTGATTTGATTCTCATTGATTGCAACTTATTCGAATTGGATTCTGATTAAGATTACGATGTTGTTTCTATTTCCATGAAGATTGGTTTGGATTATTGCTCAGTTCATGAATCTGCAGATTTTATCATGCCTCTATCCATTAACTGTGTAAAGGTTCTTGAGTTGATATGATTTCATCCGATTACAATGGAGGTTGTTTACGCATTGTGATTTTAATTAAAGGTTATCAATTTGTTACTATAACTAGTCGATGGCAGTTATGATCATATCTATGAACTGTTGGAAATTCAACATATGAAGTCTATGACTAGATTTTATGGATACAGTTATGCCTATTTTATCGTGACCATTTTTTCTATTGATTAAACGAGTTGGATCCTATGCAAACCGATAATGATTTCTTTGTATCTCATATGATTTGGTTTACCGTTGGTTGCATTCATGGAACAGTCTTGTTAAGATTTGATTCGATTTTATGACAATTGGAAAACAGAGGATTCCCATTTTGTCCCAATTTTATTTTGTTCGATTTGATTTGATTTAAAGGATTATTTTATTCAATCATTAGTAATTTTTTGGTGATTGGATTCAGTTTGATTTTGATTGTATATCTGGTCCTGTTCACTATTTTAGACCAGCTACAGAATCAGAAGATTCTGTAGCTAAGTCTATAGAGTCATTTTTTTATTGTTTTTTTTAATAAAATACTCCTCTAACTTGATCTTTATGTCTATTACAGGTAAATTTGAATTGGTAGTAGATGTGAGGAGCAGTTGGAAGATATCTTAAAGATTTTACTTGCATTTTTAGTTACTTAGTTTAAGAGATTTTTGGGATTATTCCCAGATTGTGTAAATTGTTTGCTATTATTCACAAGGATGTTTTACCTTGTGAGAAACTTATATAAACCTATGGTTTTTTAATATGGCAGCATCATCAGTTGTGGAAGAACAAGGATATGTAATTCTGATTCAAACTGGAGCTGAATTGATGTGTTGTTATAGATTTTGCTTTTCATTTGTGAATAAGGAATAAGGAATATCATAGCTGATAATTAGGTAGTTGATTTGAGTTATTATAATCATAGTTAGTATCTTGTAGTTAGTAATTTATAGTTAGAT
>CBVK0100020415.1:0-38690 GCA_900067695.1 Picea abies | reverse complement strand
CGAGATCTACACTCTTTCCCTACACGACGCTCTTCCGATCTCACCTTCGTCGTCTTCTCCATTCACGGATATGATCAGAGATGTGTATGGAAGTTGTCTGATGAAGGGAGGTCAATAGTTCAGTACCCGTCTCGTATCGGATGGGCAATTGAAAGTGTGTGAGGAATGACATGGCGAGGGAGTTGAAATCGTAGAAAGATGCGCGTGGTAATTCAATATACCATTTGGCTGCGGAACCCGTAAGTGTCCGTTGGAAAAGACGCAAACGAATCGAATCGTCCATGAGGGAGTTTGATGAACACCACAAATGAAAGGTCATTACGTGGTTGTTTGGGTCTTCTCCAGATTTTCCGTCGAATTTTGGGATATCAGAAGGAAGTTTTGCTGGAATAGCTGGCCAACCGGAAGAATGATGAATGGGATCATTCATTAACCGAGACAGATCTGGAAGGTTCAGGGTGGCTAGAAAAGGTAGTTGTCGGTTAACCTGTGGGTAATGTTGGTGCGGTAGAGGCACACCAGTGGGGCCCAGTACTGGGTTATGTGGATAATTATAACGCGTGGGCCCTCTCATATAAGGTTGGTTTTGGCCAAGGTACAGAGGATTTGAAGTGTTTTGAGAAGCCTATGTGAGCGGAGGATAACCGGATGGGTTTTGAGGGTTGAGGGTTGGGTTGGGCATTTGTCCATAAGGAGGTTGTTGCGGAGTCTGCGAATTTTGTCCTGCCGGGAAGTGTGGATTTCCTTGGAAAGGAATGCTCCATGGGTTAGATGTGGTAGGCACAGTTTGTCCTGTGGAGGCATGTGGATTACCTTGAAAAGGGATGCTCCATGGGTTGGGTGCCACAGACACAGTTTGTCCCTGTGGTTGGTGGTGGAATCCAGCTTGAAGTTGCCCCCCAGCATGAGGGTGCCCCCTGAATGGGATTTTCCCTCCGGTGGGAGGGTGCCCCCCATCTTGAGGCAGAGTTCCCGGGATTTGAGGGCCAGTCGTGAAAAGTTGACCAGTGTTGCCGATGGGGTTAGGGCCACCAAGAACAGTTCCCTCGGGTTGTTGGATAGGTATGGAACTTCTCGGTATGATTTGAGCAATGGTTTGGGCAGTAGTAGTGGCAGATGCGTTTAGTGCCCTAAATACAAAAGGGAGATTTGGTCTTGGTGTTACAGGTGTGCCAATCGGAGCTTGGGTGACCACTAGATTGCCGACGGGAATGGTCGGGATGTGAGGGACTATCGTGGACTGAGCCATCTGAAGAGGAGTAGTAGGGCTCGGACCAACGGATGGTGTGTTCGGAGCAATGGTTGGTGTGGCTGTAATAGTGGTAGTACCAATAAAGTGATTTGGGGGTACGGTGTAGGAAGAAGACGCATCAACACCTTCTCCCGTTCCATAAAGATATTGCACCAAGCGTGGTGGACTCTGGACAATATTCTCAGTCCAAAAAGGGTCATCGGGTGAAGGGTTCTGAGGAGATCCGGTCGGAGCGGTAGAGGGGTTTATGACAACAAATTCTCCAGCAGAATTCAGGTGGAGGATTTGTCATTCATACCCCTCCGGAATGCGATAAGCTTCCGGGGATTCCGAGACGATTCTAAAATTCTCCAAAGAAACGGGAACCTTTTAATCGACGTTTGTCCCTGCACGCTCCGAGTTACGCTCCAATCTTTTGCTCCTCGTTGAGGTCTGTGGACAAAACAAGATACGACCACTTCCTACTCTACTGACATTAGCTTGAAAACAGATCTACCAATAGATGATAAATTCATGCAACATTAGACACAAACTAGAAAGAAATAGGCCAAGCTTGTCATATTAATGAGAATAACGACATCAGTACTTACAATCATAGATGCGAATGCGACAGCTTCGTCAAGTCCTCTTTGTCTAACCCTTGCCTGAAGGATCCACAACCTGGATGGAAGCAGCTGCACTGATTGCTCTTCTCTAGCTGCCTGCAAGTTTCCTCCAAGATCATAAGTTTCACATATGTAATTCCTCCTTCTTTTCCTCCTCACCATAGAGCTTGCTTATATAGGTTGGGAAGAGCCTAACCACTTGAGTTATGTTTAGAATCAGTTAGGAACCTCCTCCTTGGTTTAGAAATCTTTTGACAGAACCAAGAATTCGATCTCAACTGCCTCCTAAACTCGAATGATTCTCCCCTTATCCTTCTCACTGGGCTAACAATTCACCCAGAATAGGGAGCGCTCCTTCAGAAGGGTCACAGAGCGCTATAACGCTCCCAGAAAGGTCTAGAGAAGTGCCAGTGCTCCAAAGTTGAGCAGCACTCCTGCAAAGGGGTGGAAGGGTGCTATAACGCTCCTCATCCATGGTGGAGGGGCGCCAACACTCCTCAGGCAGTGTTAGGGGAGCGTTCCCCTTCCAAACCCTTGATTATGAAGCCTTCTAAGGTGTTAAGAGATGTTTGACTCCAGTAGACCGGTTTCCTTCCTTCAAACTGAGTAAATGAGTTGTTCAAGTGCCTCTTTAGTGTCACCATTGAGGTAACATGATTCAACAGTATCTACGAAACTCTGTGACCAACTTGCGACACTTGCGACAAGTTGTACAGGAGTTGCAACACTTGCGACAAGTGAGAGGCATGTGCGACACTTATCCAGTTGAGTGATTTTGATGTGTAACAGCTTTAACTTAGAGATAGAAACTTGCCTTTGTCTCCCATCATGTGTTTGGAACATCCACTATCTATATACCAAGGGTTCATTTTTCTTTGAGGGGACAATACTAATCCACACTTGTCACTTTCCTTCTTCTTCCAAAACTTGACATTTTCAGCAGGGGATTTCAAATCTGGTTCATAGTTCCTCAACCGACAGTCAATAGATTTATGTCCAAAGTTATGACAGGTGTAGCATTCAACCTCGTTATTCAATAGGTCAAACTTATTGTTGCAATGTTGTCTACTTATTGACTGTTGATTATTTCTTGGCCTCCTTAGTTGTATGTGTCTAGACTTAATTTGGCAATTTGCAGCTTGTGAAGGATTATTACTTGACTGTATCATTATTTGTTGCATGAAGTATTTATTCCTTTGAAATCTTAATTGCTCATGTCTAAGTCTTAAGGAACAATTTACAACTTTGTGACCAAAGTTAGAACAATAGAAACAATAGTCATGGAAATATTCTTTGTACCTGGGAAATGGTTGTCTTCTTTGTGCAAATCGATTTCTTCCAGGTTGATGATGTCTTTTAGCAGTGAGCACATTACTTCTTTGTTCTATAGATTCAGTTCTGGAATATTTTACGTTACTCGTCCCGGGAAGCTGATTGTCTTCCTTTGTTCCTGCAGGTTCGTTGTTGTTATTGGTTGTACATTTGACAAACTTGATGGGTTCTTTGTTTCTTGGCTTGCCACTACTTGATCCCTCTTCATAACCCAAACCAGTTTTCAACTTTGGATTCCTTTGTTGATTCAAGATGGTGGCCAATCCTTCTGAGGCTTTGATACTTGACAGATTCTGATTATACAAGGCTTGAAACTTCTCCATCTCTTTCCTAGTTTTCACTACTCCTTCTAATGCTTCACATCTCGCCTGCTTTTCTGATAACTGTCGTTTCAGAATGTCTTTGATTTTATTTGCCTCTTCTAATTATTCTTTTAGTAGGACAAGGTCTTCATTAGGTTTTTTACTATCTTTCTCAAACTGTGTCAGCAATTGTCTTTGCTTTTTGTTCTTGATTCTTAGTCTGTCAATCTCTTCCAGTGCACTGATCAATTCTCGTTCCATGTCAACCACAGGTTCTTCTTCATTAACATCACTCCCTGTGATTTTATTATCATAATCCTCTTTGGCCATAAGTATGAAGTCATTTAGTTTATCTTCAAAAGAGGAGTCATTTTCTTCATCATTTGAAGGATCATCATCATTGTTTACGTACAGACTTTTCTTCTTAAAGTTTTTCTCTTTAAAGAAATTTATGTGTTTGTACTTCTCCTCCTCGTCACATGTTTGATCCTTTCCTTTGTGGGGACATTTAGTTGCAAAATGACCTATCCTACCACAGTTGAAACATTTGAAAGGCAGTTTACCTTTGTATTTGCCTGATCCCTTCTTCAGTCTCTTCGCAAATTTTTCATCAATTTCATTGGGCTCAGAATCCTCATTCTTGTCTGCTTTAAATGATGCTTATCTGGAGGTGGGTTTATCTTTAACTATTCTCATTTCATATGCAGTCAATGTTCCTAGAATTTCATCAAACTCCAAGGTTTTTAGATCATTAATTTCTTCTATAGAAGAGACCTTCGGGTTGAACCTATCTAGGAGAGATCTTAAGATTTTCTGAACTAAAGAAGGTTCCTCAATTGTTTCACCAAGTGCCTTCATTGCATTTACCATTTCTTCTAATCTCAGAAAGTGTTTTCCAACAGTTTCATCTTCCTTCATCTTCAGCTGTTCAAACTGTATTATGTAGGTTTGAAGCTTTGCATCCTTTACCTTCTCATTACCCTCATAACTGCTAATGAGTTTGTCCCACATTTCTTTGGCAGTTCCTAGGTGCATAAATTTTACAAATTCTTCTTCTGCAAGCCCACTCAAGATAGCATTCATAGCCTTAGTGTTGAAGCTAAATTCTAGTTTGTCATCCTTATTAGCTAGAACAATTAGCTTTAGATAACCAATATCTACCACATCCCAGACATCTGCACCTAAAGCCATTATGTAGGTTCTCATTCTAACTTTCGAGAAGGAAACTTTTTTTCCATTGAACATAGGGGCCTTATTGGTTGAATTTCCTTCATGGCTTGACATGTTTAAGCTCTAGGATCTATCCTTAGATAAAAGGGGCCAGCTCTAATACCAATTGTTGGACAACTGAGAGGGGGGGTGAATCAGTTGTTACTGTTTTTAAACAATTATGCTTCTTTTAAAATCCTTACAAGGTACTCAATGATGTTCACAATAATGTAGGGAAATAAACAATGGCACATTCAGCATCAGTCACATATATGAGAAACATAGAGACATATATTACCCTAGGAAACCCATACAGGATCAAAACCTCTTCTTATTTATATGATAAGTATTATTTAAATTCTTTACATTATCATACATATGAGCACCAACTCATTGTGAGGCTACAACATCTATTTTTGCAAGCTGGAACTTGCTCAGAGAACCAACTCTCTGTTTTCTCTAGCACCCACTAGGAGGAAGCACCAACTCCCTGGTTTCTCTAGCACCAACTAGAAGGAAGCACCTACTCCCTGGTTTCTCTAGCACCAACTAGAAGGAAGCTACTACTCCTTGTGTTCAAGCACCCACTTGAACCTTTGAGGACACCAGTCCTCCCTAGCACCTCCCTACCACCATGGATTATCAATATGTGTTACTAAAACTTATTATAGTGATATAATGTTTAACAACAACTTACCAGTCTTATCACTGTTCTGTAAGATTTCGCTGCTCCGTCTGCCTCATAGTCTTCCTGCATGCATACATTCTACTTTTTATTCTTCTTCCTTTTGTGCTCTATACACCATTCTCGTTCAATGCCCCTTTTCTCTTCTGGCCATACCAGCTCCTACACTTCACCTCCTTCTTCCTGCATGCATCACCCACTGTAGCAACAACAACCTCATCACTTCTTTGTCCCATGTACTTATAGCTTCTGTACACCTTGTGCATGTAATGTACACCATGCCTCTTCCTGCTCACACTACATTAATATCTTCCACATCTCGAGTGCTCTACTTGATCATCATGGTAACCCTTTAGCTTTTCTGGCAGTTTACCCATGTGTTCAGCATCACTGGATTTCATGCTGAGATTCCTCAGCCTCTCTGGCAGTTGAGACTCTTTGTCTTCTCTGGCATAGTCGAGCTTATACTTTCTTCTTCAGTTACAAATTTCAATGCTCATCCACTTGTAAGTCACCTCCATGAACATTCTTGAGACTCTTCACCTCCTCTGTCAATCACCTCGAAGTGTCTTCGAGTCCTCTAGTAGAACTCATCACTATTTTCTGGTAGGTTCACTGTGTCATGCAACAATAGCCCTCTGATCTCCTTCAGTTTCATCTACACCATTGAATGATCTTCATAAGATTGCCTTTATTTTGTATTTCATAATTTTGGCTTTCTTGTGGCCAAGTGTCTCGCCAGTCCATGTCACGATCTCCAAATCTCCAAAATGGAGCTTTTCTGTGCTAGCTCCTTCCTCTATATGACCATGGCCATGACCAAGCGCTTGTTCATAAAGTGCTTTTCGAGATTTCATTTTTCGGCATTTCGAGACTCCTGATGTCAAGACTCTCTGAATTCTCCATCTCCCGGTAACCGAAATCCTGGTCTCCAATACATCAAAGGGGGTCGGATCAATGGTCCACGATCTCTTCGAACCAATGGCTCAGATCATTTCGCGATTTCACAAATCGTGATTTTGGCATTCCTGTGGTGAATGTTCTTGATGCTTCCAACCACCAATCCATGAAACTCTGAAATGGCATGGGATCAATGGTCCCAATCAACCCTTGATCTGATGGCTTAGATCATTTCACGATTTCACATTTTGCAATTTTGGCATTCCTGTGGTATTGTTTCTTGCCTCTCCAAGTCGCAATTCACGAAACCCCGAAATGGAGTCTTTGACATGCTTTGGTCTTTTGCCACACGTCCCTCTTGGATCAACGGTCAAGATTTTATCGAGACTTCACAACTCTGCGAGCCTTCATTGTGCCTAATCAATGGTCCATATTTGGCCTCAATCTAACGATTTCGATTATTTCGCATATCGCGAGTTTGAGAGGTGAAAAACTGGAGCATTTCATACCTTTGACTTTCTAGTCAGCAAAATGTTGATTTGTGTCCACGTGCCCTACCCGTAGATGGACGGTCCTCCTTCTTTCGGGATTTTGTATACCCGCTTATCCTTGCACTTTAATGAATGTGCAGGTTCTCCCTAATCCAATGATGGTCGGAACTTATGCTCAGATATGACACCTAAGATCTGTCCTCCTCTTCTACGCGTTCTTCTTGTCTACAATTAGATTTGACGGTCCTCCTTCTTTCAAGAATTTAAATGGGATCCAACAATCACTAACGCTTCTCCTCCCGAGATTAGGCACTGTGATCGACTCTACGCTAATTACTCTTGAGCTTACTTTGTTCCTGTTTTTCATCGATTCTTACTTTGATCTTGTCATCAATGACCTCCCTACAATCCTTTGCACATTTGCTACCATCTTTTCTACTGTACTTGCCATCAATGACAAGCCTACAATGTCTTCAAAATATGCCAATAGAAACCATTGTAGAGAAAGGGACACAAGGGATGGGAAATTCAGAATGACTATTTCCATCCATTTATTTATGAAATTTTTCCCAACTATTTATGAAACCAACTAGCAGGTTGAAGTACCATGTCAAGGATGAGTTTTCAAAAGTGTATGGAAATACTCTGCACACCACATATTCATGATCTAAATTCATTAAAATTATTTCCAATATGATTTTATTGATGTGGTCTTTAGGAAATCTAAAGGTTTCAGGGTCAAAATTGGAAATACATTTCTCTGGATGCCTAGGAATGTTATGCAACTGGCCTGGTATAGTGAAGGCATCCCTAGCCAACCAAGGCCAGTTGTTTCTAGGTTGGTTGTCAGCCTCTGGGTTTTTTTTCCAGTATTATCCCCCATATCATTTGATCCATAGTCTAAGACCTCCAAATTGTATTCTTCTTTCTTAGACTCATATTTTTCTAGTCCAGAATAAGTAATTGATGTTGGGGTGACAACATGTGTATCGAGTATTAAATTGAGGGGTTTTTTATTTTTTGTCAGGGAAAAATTCACCATATCCTCAATTGTATGAACAAAAGTGTGGTCTGGGGTATCTACAATAAATCACACCATTATCTTTATACGATGACATAACAAGGCTAATGGTAGTGCTTCGATCTGTAGAGAATATTCCCTAGTGATATTTTTATATGTGTCAACCTCCTCATGAGGGATGTCATATGGTATCTCAGGGTGAAGGTCAGTTTCTTCCTTAGTCTGAGGTAAGTTACTAGAAGTTGGAATTTTCTCTATATGTGGGTCACCTTGATGACTTGCCATGCATCAACCCTCCTTCTAGTGCCAATTCTATTGAAGGGTCTAAATAATCTTTAATGCAATAGTAGGAATCAAACCCAAAGATGAGGCCCAATTAGTATATTCTCCGTTTGGGACAATGTGATTTTCCGTATTCATGATCTAGAAAATTTTCAACATGATTTAATGATTAGATGTTTGTTTCTGTGTTAGGGTCCTAACCCGCACATAGGTAGAACAATATATTTGGATGTAATAAAGTTCAATATTAATAAGGCCTTGCAATAAAATAGAATAAGTCGAATGTAAGGAGACCTAATAGAAGCTTCCGCTTCTAGAAGGTTCTTCGTCTAAATGCTTCTTTTGATAGATATATTTAGTATAAATGGGAGTCAAGGGTATGAGAACCCTAGATTGGATATTATTGTAATAGAGCTCTATTCGACTGGAGGTTTCCCCCTCGAAGAGGCCCATGAACATTGCTCTCAGAATCAAAGTGCTATTTCTATTGTTATTCTTATATCATTTCAGTGTTGTTGTGGTGATTGTTCTGGTTATATTGTCGTTATTCTGCCATTTCTATCATTTTATTTCTGTTCCGCATACTTTTTATATCTGGTATATTACAAGTGGTATTAGATCACTTTCCTTGACAAAAATTGTGGGTAATTTTTTTTTCAGGGTTGAGACGTATTCCAGTGTCTTTAAGCCACAGAGATTTGTCGTTACACACATAAACCCGTTGTTGAGGGATTCATACATGCATGAAATACAAGTGATACTTAAGTGCACATCTGTTGGCCACCCTTGTAACCTCTGTTGGTACCCCTTCGAGTGGTAGCGCATCGAACAACACCTGTGTACAGATTGTCCTAGATTAGCTGAAACCCTCTTTAGATAAATCGATCGATCGCTTGACTGCTATAGTGCCACTGAGAACAACACTCAGGAAGATACTCTGTAGTACCTGGGTAGTCAGATAGTATGGCTAAGGGTACGGTATAGCCTCCTTAGTTAGTTCCCTGAGATATTGGGACGAGTACTACTGTTGGACCCCGTACGTATATTAGAGAGCTATAGCACAGGGAAAACCCTTGTCTGTAGAATCCTTGAATACCTAATCCCCGGGGACAAAAAAATAAAAAAATTAAAATAGACAAGATCTATTGCCATGAAACTGTGTTCAGGTTGTCAAATCACTACACATTTCTTCCTGGTTAAGCATTTGGGCATTTCATCACTGCAGTATTCTTCAGACCGGAGTATAACTCCGCAGGTATAAAAAAAAACGTCTAGAAATTGTTTCACCATTATTTGAGACCTATTCCATTGGATTCATCTCTTCTCCCTTATCACATTCATACATATCATTTTTTAGGAAACGTTTTGACCCCACCTGCCCCTTTTTGGTTCCCTCGTCCTCATGGCCCATACCTGTAGCCAAGACTTGGAAGCTTGCTTCAATACCTTGCAATCTAGTATGACTGAGACCCAAAAAGAAGTGAAACAACTCAGTGCCAATGTTGTCACCATCAATACAACCATGCAATCATCAATGGAGGAAATCAAACCCACAAAGATTTGTCGTTACGTGCATAAACCTGCGGTTGAGGGATTCATACACGCATGAAATACAAGTGGTACTTAAGCGCACATCTGTTGGCCACCCTTGTAACCCCTATTGGTAGCCGTTAGAGTGGTAGCCCATCAGACAACACCTGTGTATAGATTGGCCTAGATTGCCTGAAGTCCTCTTTAGATAAACCGATCGACTACCTGACTGCTATAGTGCCACTGAGAACAACACTCAGGAAGATACTCTGTAGTACATGGGTAGTCGGGTAGTACGGCTAAGGGTACAGTGTAGCCTCCTTAGTTAGTGCCCTGAGATATTGGGACGAGTACTACTATTGGACCCCATATGTATATCAGAGAGATATAGCATAGGGAAAACCCTTGTCTATAGAACCCTTGAATGCCTAAGCCTTGGGGACAGAAACATAAAAAAATTAAAACAAACAAGATCTATTGCCACACAATTGTGTTCGAGTTGCCAAATCACTACACATTTATTCCTGGTTAAGCATTTGGGCATTTCATCACTACAGTATTCTTCAGACCGGAGTATAACTCCACAGGTGTAAAAAAAAAAAGTCTGGAAATTGTTTCACCATTATTTGAGACATATTCCATTGGATTCATCTCTTCTCCCTTATCACATTCATACATATCATTTTTTTGGGAAATTTTTTGACACCACCCGCCCCTTTTTAGTTCCCTCATCCTCATGGCCCATACTCATAGCCAAGACTTGGAAGCTTGCTTCAATACCTTGCAATCTAGTCTCACTAAGACCCAACAAGAAGTGAAATAACTCAGTGCCAATGTTGTCGCCATCAATACAACCATGCAATCCTCAATGGAGGAAATCAAACAAGACCTAACCACCCAACTTGAATTTGTATTTTCGATGCTCTGCACCAAGCTGCATATCCCTATAGATAACCCTTCCTCTGACTCACCTCCATAAACTAAAGCTGAACATTCCTCTCATTCCCATAACTTTCAACACCATCGCTTTCAACATGACCTACGCCTTCCGCAGGTGGATGTGACCAAATTTGATGGCTCAGAACCCACTGGTTGGTTAACCCAAATGGAACATTATTTCTCTTTATATGGAATTACAAATGACTTGGCCAAAATCCGGTATGGTGTTCTCCATCTAGATCAAGAATGTTGGCAATGGTGACAATGGAGAAAAACTTCCTGTCAAGGGTATATTGATTGGACACACTTTGTGGCAAAGATTTATGAATGCTTTGACACTGACACCAACCATTTGGGCCATTTGACAAACTTGAAACAATCAGGAACAATGGAAGACTTTATAGCTGCCTTTGAGTGCCTGGCTTTTCAGACAGAGGGCATGTCTGATGCCTTTTTCCGAGAGTGTTTTATTAGTGGCCTCAAGGATGATATTTAGGCCCATTTCCTCATGGATCGACCTCATAGTTGGGTGGAGGCTACTAAAATAGCTAAAGAATCACAACAGGTTGTATCTTCTCAAAACCAGAAACCCTCCTTTATCCCTCACACTAAACTATTAAATCCCACTACTCCCTCCTCTCCACTAAATATCCAAAAATTGACTAGGGATGAAATGGTTGAATGCCAACTCAAAGGACTTTATTATAATTGAGATGAAAAATATTTCCCGGGCCACAAATGTAAGGAAAAAAATATTTTTATGGCCATCTCAGAGGATATTTCGGAAGAGGATGTTGAAACTCCCCTTGTGTCTGAGTCACCTGAAACCACTGACATAACCCCTCCCTCAGACCCTCCCAAGGTAGAACCGGTCATTTCCCTCAATGCTCTCACTGGCTTCTCCACTCCCCAAACCCTCAAGCTAATCAGTTACATCAACCATAGGAAGGTCATCATTCTAGTTGATAGTGGAAGCACCCATAATTTTATTCATCGTCGCATTGCCCAAGAAACTCATTGCTACATCCATGTCATCAATAATTTTCAAATAATGATTGCCAATGGTGGCTCCATGAAATGTGGAGGGCATTGTGAAAATTTGTGTCTCCAAATTCGTGACTAACACCTGAAATCTCATATGTTTTCTATCGACATGGGCGGTTGTGACATTGTGTTGGGTGCAGATTGGCTAAGCAATTTAGGTCCCATTCTCATGTATTTTAAGGAATTAACCATGTAATTTGACTAGGAGGGCCACCAATATAACTTTCAAGGCATCACCGCTGCTTCACCTGACATCATTAGTTCCCATCGCATGGAAAAGGTGCTAAAAAAAGGTCATTCTGGTGTTATTTCCCAACTCCATGCTATACAAGCAACAGAGACACCCTCGGTGTCACATGACCTCCAATCCATCCTTTTTAAACATCAAGTGGTCTTTTCCACTCCCTAGGGACTCCCTCCTTCCCATGGTGTTCATGATCATTCCATTCCCCTTGTACCTGGAAGCCTTCCTCCCAATATCCGTCTGTATCGTCACCCCCCCAAAAAAATGAAATTGAGAAAATGATCCAGGAACTCCTTAGTGTCGTCATTATCCACCCTAGTATGATCCCCTACTCTTCTCCTGTGGTCATGGTCTTGAAGAAATAAGGTTCTTGGCGATTGTGTCCTAACATCCATGCCCTCAACAAACTTACCAATAAAGACAAATTCCCTATTCTTGTTATTGATGACCTCTTGGATGAATTGAGTGGAGCCCAATTCTTTACTAAACTTGATCTTCCTTTGGGCTACCATGAGATATGTATGAAAGAGGAAGACATTCCCAAGACTGCCTTTATAACTCATGAGGGCCACTATGAGTTTTTGGTCATGCCCTTTGGCTTGTGTAATGCCCCCTCCACTTTCCAAAGCCTCATGAATCATGTCTTCTGTCCTTTTCTCCATAACTTTGTCTTAGTTTTCTTTGATGATATCCCCATCTATATAAAAACCTAGACAAACCATCTAGCTCATGTGGATCGAGTTCTCCATCTACTCTCTCAGCACCAACTTTTCCTGAAATAGTCTAAATGTGCTTTTGGAGCCTCATAAGTCGAGTACTAGGGTCATATGGTTGGCAAGGATGACGTCGGGGTGGATCCTAAAAATATTGAAGCTATGCAAGACTGGCCTCACCCAAAGACTCTCAAAATATTGCATGGATTTTTTGGCTTAATAGGTTATTATCGCAAGTTTGTTAAGAATTATGGAAAGATTGCAACACCTCTCACTCCACTCCCAAAAAGGAACTCTTTCACTTGGACTCTAGCCACTGCTCAAGATTTTCAAACCTTGAAGATGGCCATGTGCACCACTCTAGTCCCGTCCCTTCCTGATTTCACAAATACCTTTGTCTTGGAATGTGATGCTTCAGGGAAAGGAATTGATGTTGTCCTTATGCAAGAGGGTTAGCCTTTGGCCATTACCAGGAAGAACTTGTCTGGAATAAATTTGGGCAAATCAATCTGTGAAAAGGAAATGTTGTCTATTCTTCATGTCATTGATCTGTTGCACCCTTATCTACTGGGGCAATGCTTCCAAATTAGGACAGACCATCAAAGCCTCAAGTATTTTCTGGAACAACACATTTCCTCCCCGAAGCAACAAAAATGGGTGACTAAGCTCTTTGGATATGATTATGAGACCATTTACAAGAAAGGAAATGAAAATGTGGTTGCGGATGCAATTTCATGAAAATATGAAGATGAAGGATCCATTTTCTCTCTTTCCTTCATTTTACTAGATTAGCTCCAAGCCGTTCGCTAGGAATGGCTACAAGATCCCAAAAGTTCGCATCTGATCCAACAATTATAGTCCAATGCTCCATCTTCCCCAGGGTACTCTTGGCTCCATGACGAGCTTCGATACAAAGGTCATTTGTATTTAAGTAAACAATCAAAACTTAAATCCACGGTACTTTATGAGCTTAATGCTACACCCATAATGGGGCACTCCGAGTTCACCAAAACCTATGACAGGGTCAAACTTTTTTTTTTTTCTGGGATGGTATGAAACAAGACATTCATAATTTTTTCACTGAATGTGATGTGTGTCAATGCCACAAGGGAGAAATAGTCAAATCTCCGAGCACACTACAACCACTTCCGATTCCACCTGCTATTTGGAAGGATATATCTATGGATTTTATTACATGCATACCCAAATCGAGAAATAAATCATTCATCATGGTGGTTTTTGATCGCCTTTCCAAGTATGCTCATTTCTTCTCTCTTCAACACCCATTTACAACATCCATGGTGGCTAAACATTTCATGGATCAGGTCTTCAAGCTTCATGGCATGCCACACTCTATTGTTTATGATTGCAACCCAGCTTTCACCAACAATTTTTGGCAAGAACTGTTCAAGCTATAAGGCACCCAATTTCATCTTAGCACATCTTATCATCCCCAAACTGATGTTCAAACATAATTTTTCAACAAGTGTTTGGAAATGTATTTGAGGTATTTTGCCTTGGAAAATAAAAATAAGTAGGCTCAATGGTTACCCCTAGTTGAATGGTGGTACAACACTTCATACCATATAGCTACACACATGAATCCTTTTGAAGCAGTATATGGAAAGAATCCCCCCTCAGTTCTCTCATACTTACCTGGTGTCTCGAAGGTCCAAGCGGTTGATCAAACCCTTACAGCTCGAGAGGCTATTCTCCGTACCCTCAAAGAGAATTTTTTCATGACAAAAAATTTCATTAAGCAACAAGCAGATCAAGGTTGCTCTGAATGTCAATTTGCAGAAGGGGATCATGTGTTTCTTCGACTACAACCTTACAAGAAAAATTCTCTCAAGGCCAAGCATTTTCAGAAGCTAGCGCCCAAATTTTATGGTCCTTATACCGTTCTCAAGCGTGTGGGACAAGTGGCCTATCTGTTAGCTTTGCCTAGTCATTCGAAGCTACATCCCTTTGTTCATGTTTCATGCTTAAAGAAGGTGATTGGAACTAAGTGCCAAATTCAAACCAACCTTCCTGAGTTAGCTGAAGAAGGATCCATTTGGCTATAGCCACAAGCAGTTTTGGACTAGCGTGAGTGTTTCCTGCATCAAAGAACCATCAAGGAAGTGTCAGTCCAGTGGAAAGATACAACTCCAGCAGATGCCACTTGGGAACCAACTACCATTTTGCAGCAATTTCCCCATCTCAAGCCTTGAGGACAAGGTTGTTTTTTAGGGGGAGGACATGTTAGGGTTCTAACCCGCACGTAGGTAGAACAATATATTCAGATGTAATAAAGGTCAATATTAATAAGGCGTTGCAATAAAATAAAATAAGTCGAATGTAAGAAGACCTAATAGAAGCTTCCTCTTCTAGAAGGATCTTCCTCTAGATGCTTCTTTTGATAGACATATTTAGTATAAATGGGAGTCGAGGGTATGAGAACCCTATCTTGGATATTATTGTAATATAGCTCTTCTCAACTGGAGGTTTCCCCCTCGAAGAGGCCCATGAACATTGTTCTCAGAATCAAAGTGTTATTTCTGTTGTTATTCTTATATCATTTCAGTGTTGTTGTGGTGATTGTTCTGGTTATATTGTTGTTATTCTTCCATTTCTATCATTTTATTTTTGTTCCACATACTTACTTTTTATATCTGGTATATTACATTCTCAATGTTCCCTTCAAACTATTATCTATTTTTCATTTATTTATTTTCTATTTTAAAGCATGAAAATAAAAAAAATTAAATATTTGATTTGTTTTTGAAGAAATATGGGCCTAGTATAATCTATGGCCAATGGTATGTAAATAATACTTACATCATAATAATTCTATGATTTATCAATTATGAAATATTCTTTAAGAAATGGAAAGAAATGACATACATGCAAGGTAAATAAGGGGAAGACTAGAAATAAATAATTCAAAGTTGTCCTTGTACGTAACAAATTAAGAAACATCAATTTCCACTAACTTTCGTAAAGAGATAAATAAATCACTCGATACAAATCAAAATAATAATGATATTATAAAATTCCCATAGTAGCTAAACAAATGCAAAAAAAAATCCAGATATCTCATTGCATCCACAAGTTTTGTAAATATTTGTCTCTAGCTCTCATAGAGCTTCTCAATTAACTCTAGCAAGAAATTGTTTTTCACCAATTAAAAAATTCCATGCAAAAACCATCAACCCATGTTGCATGGTTGATCTTCTTATTTATAAAAAAGATATTTTATGAAAAGATATTTTAGTATAGTTTAAGAAAAGAAAAGAAAAGTGATGTAGACTAGTCCATGTATACTTTTCTAGTTATTCTTTAGTTATTCAGGTGATCACTGCAACATGTTTTCCTTGTCATACTTGGAACATTAGGTGAAAATATCCTTACAAGTGTGCATGTAAGGAAATAAGTGTTGATGCATGGGTGTGCTAAGCATCTCTTTCATCTCCATCAAACACAAATTGAATTTGTCTAGCCTGGAACCTAGGTACTATAGGACCACAAATGATCCTATTGGGCCTTCCAAAAACTTTCATACCTTCCCTCTTTCCAAGGTTGTTATCTAGAGAACATTAGAATCATATCTCTAGTCTCGATCAATGTGTTTTTTTATTATATCATTGAGGTCTATGAATTTTTTGGGAAAACCAAACTTAGGGAACTGAATATCCCTCATTTTCTTATTTATTTTCTCCCAAATTATGAGACACTCTTCCCATCTTTCCTGCATATTTTGTTGTTTCACAAATTCCTAGGTCCAACACTCTTTTTCCCTTTGTATTCCTACTATGTTTTCATCCATGAGAACCTTGATGCCATGTTCTTCTTCACCTCGACCCTTTTGGATTTCCTTGACGTACTCAATTTGAGACAAGACCTTGTGTTCCCTTTCAAACCATCTCAACATGTATTTATGTGGCACCATCCATAATAGAGTCTCTTCTTAGTAATTCACAACCCGAGCCATGAAAATATATCTTTCTATCTTGAACGAGTTGTATTTTTCTTGAAATTCAACCCTTAGAATGTTAACTTCATGAGTGATTTTCTGGTAGTACTTGGATTGGAGTTTGAGGTGTTCAAGATATTTTATCATGGCCTCTAATTCCCTTTCATATTATTTGGGTATATCAATAGTGGAGATGGATAGGGCCATCCCTATTCCTAACAATTCACTTACCTTGGGTTTCTTTTCATCAAATATGGTCTCTTCAATAGTCATAGTCACAACACTTTCCAAGGTGAGTTTTCTTTTTTTGCTTGTCCTTTTGACTAACAACTGCCTCTTTTGATCATATTCTATAGCCTAAACATTTTCCACTTCATATAAGGGATCTGGTATCTATTGTCCACCCCATGCAAACATATTTCCTAGACTTCCTAGACTATGGAATTATTCTAGGACCAATGCATTACCTTTAATAGCTGCAGGTATTTGACCGCTAAGTTTTCCTCCTTCCCCACTTGTTTTTTTATTTTGACCTAGAATTGTGGAAAGCTATTTTTTACTTCTAGTCGGTTCATTTACTGCCTCTGTAGATACACCCTCTATTTGTTCCGGGGATGTAGTGTTTTTTCATACATTATTTTTTGTGGATGTTGTAAATGTCACTTCCTTAGGCAAGATACTGACCATGGGATCAATTTTAGTCTCTCCAATTGGTGGGATTGTGCTTTTTTATTCACATTCATCCATTTTTCTTTCAGTCTCATTTTTTCCACTGTTGTGGTATTCACCATTTTCATTATCCTTTTCCATAGAGGTGGTATATTCAAAGCTATGATTCTCATCCTCATTACCATCCTTATAATATTGAACCACTTCCCTTGTGTTTTGAGGATGTAATCCTTGTTTTGGAGGAGTCACTACCTTTTTAGTTGTCTTAGTTGTTCAAAACCCCTAGGAAGATGGACCTATACCTAATTCCTCCTAGTTGTGGCTTTACAGAAGTTGGACCTACTTCCTCCCCCACTTTATACTCATATATAATGGTAACCCCACAAGTGTTCATCTTGTCACTATCATCATCATAAATTTTTATTAAACCCACAACACATGGGCCAATATTGTTGTTTTTGATGCACTGGTCAAACTCTCACATGCTACAACTAGTCTCGATTGCTCTATTTTCACATGCTATGTGCTTGAATCTATCTGAGTGTTATCTTCCCTGGGCGTGATTCATGTTTAAGACATATGTCCAACGTCCCATGTATTTTCTTATTCTCTAGTCCCCCTTGGTTCCCCCAATGCCTCCCTGCCATGCTTTGCTCTATTTCCTTAATTTTTTTATCAACATATGCTAGGAGCCTTTCTCCTTTATCCCTCCTTGTTGATTTGTCCTCTCTTTCCCTCTCAGCTTCTTCCTAGATGACTATTTCCTTTGTTTTCTCTATCAATTCAACTTGTTTATCCACTACCATGGAATTAATCCAAGTCAAGTCTGGGTTGGATTTCCTTTGAAGCACTTTGTACCAGTCCTATGCATTTTTAGTAAAAAAGTCACCTTCAAACCTATCATGTGCATATGCCCAATATGACACCACATGTCTAACATGTTTGGATACTATATTTTTAGGATCATTCTTGTGGTACCTTCCTGTGAAGAACCTATACTCCACATGATTGAGGCCTTCTTTCTTTGCTTGTGTGGTGTCTTTCACAAATTAATATCCCACCTGGAGACTGCATGGAATGAAATTTCTCTTCTTATATTTAACCAGTGAAGCATTAAAACCTTGTAATATGGGTTGATAAAAAATTTATCCCAAGAACAATCTATCTGGAAAATAGGTTGGAAGAATATGTGGAGCTTTGGTGGCTCCAAAAAAATTGATATAATTACTCTTATCCTCTAAGTACCAGTGTCCAATCAGGGAGATTATCTTTTGGGATAACTTAGAAATCCTTGGGCACTCTTTTTTGAAGATGACGGAGTATAATCTAGTAAACAACTGATGACATATAAGGGTATAGGATTTCTTGTACCTATTCACCCACAAGGTACTAAAATATACATGCACATGTAACTCCAATACATGCCATCTCAAACCCATTCCTGAAAAGATATTTCTGTCATAGATTACATCTAACAAATAAGATTCCATATATAAGTATGGTACATATTCTAGATTTTGGTTTTGGGTTTGCTCTATCCTGGTACTTAATTGTTGGGAGATGATGGCTCCTCAATTGAAGATACTTCCTGGTATTGCTACTGTGTATTCTAGGGGCATCCATGCTTCATAAAACTTAGATAAATCTGTCTCCCCATATAGTTGACAGATCAATGCCATAAAATACATGTAGGTATCTCTTAGGTTCATAGTACCATACCGTCCAGTGGATCTAGTTATGAAATTTCTTTCCTCCTTCCACCAGGAAGCTAATAGTCCACTGGTATTGCCATTTTCATAATATTCAACCATGAAATCGGTGTTTAGGTTGACTTTGGGTTCCCTGAGATTATAATTTTTTTTACCTCCACTGGTAGAAAAAATACCACACACTCCCCATTCACATCATTTACCAAACACTTATCGACATATATGTGACCAATTTTTCCATTTGATATCCTCTATGAAAGGTAGGACAAGGATCCTAGAGGAAACCATGTGTAGTAGGGAGTTTTTGATGTTTGGAAAAACCTGGTTGTCTGGTACCCTAACCTATGGTCGTTGTGGGGTGTAAATTGAAAAACATATGAATGATATATCTTATTATATAATCCATTACAAGAGGGAAAATTTTCCTTAGATGTAGTGCTGGAATCGATGTCCTTATATCTAGTGGAGACTGGGTGAAAACTTTCTTCTACGACATCCAAATCATTAGTTCTATCTTTGGAGCAGACTCTGATTCTTCAACAACGATTGGAACTCAAGATTCACTGTGTTATAAAGAATAGGTGTGCTCGTTTAACCATAGACAATATAGCAATATTGTCACCCAACCATCGGCCAAAGCAACCCCTAAGCACCTTGACCTTGATAGAGAATAATTCTAAAAGAAAACCCTAGGCCCAATAGCCAATCAATGTGGCATACCTCTCTCCATAGCTAGCACACAAGGAAGAAATTCCAAACCATAACAAATATAAATTCCAAGCCTAAACCAAGAATACACATTGCAATAGTTGCAGTTGCAACCACTCTCCAGACTTGCGCACTTACCCAGTTTCTACAGTGCGCACTCTTACATTTTTGCAGTTGCGAGATATGTCCTTAAAATGAGCTAAGGTGTCATTTATTTATATTTTTTCTCCTTATCTGTCTGGGCCGATTTCTCATTCTAGAGGCTAAAAACTCAATATTAAATATTTCCTTTAGTAGACTTGTCTTCTAGGGTTATGTCCAATGCTTTAGGGTTTCTTCTTGCTTCCCAGAATATTCTATTCTTCTCATGGTTACACATGGAGGTTAATACCTCTCGCAACTACCATAATATCAAAACTCAATCCTAGCTAAGGAGGTATTGAAGGAAATGGTATTGAGAACAAACATACCATTCAACCGGTAGCATCATCACAACCATATAGTCTATCTCATGATTAGATCAAGAGCACCATCATCACTATTAGTATCATTTGATAGCATCAACTGCATCATCTCTCGAAGCCATACTCCATCTGGGTAATCAGACATGATGTTGAATAAGTCACTCACTCCATAGAGTGATACAAGAACCATTCTTCTAATCCAGATATATATCCTAGAAGAATTTGGAAGTCACACCATGGGCTACAAGGACTATTCTTCTAATTCAGACATATGTCCTAGAAGAATAAATGTCTTGGACCATTTTCCGTCTGGAGAATGTTTGTCCATCAAAATACTGACTATCCATCTAGCTGATAATGATTTTCAACACTACTAATAGTCTACATGGCAATTAGAACAATGCCATTCAATAGAAAACAACTGTGTCTATCCATAATAGTACACAACTACTATCCAATGGTACACAACCACACCAAGTAGCACACGACTACTTAATCAATGACACATAGTCACAACTAGTGGAACACATCCACTACAGTAGCATACATGTATTGTCCAAAGACATACAGTCTCCATAGAAATCATATCATGTGATATCAACATGCATAAAATAATATCATGATATAAACTGAGTCATCTATGCCATTCTTCCACTCACATCTGTGAGATCTTGAAGAGCATCTACCCTCATAATGTAAAATATCAACCATGGGCTATCTCAACTATTATTCTCAAGCACAGAATAATAATTTTCCCTGATTTATGAGGATGGACCATTCACCTAACTGGGCCATTCCTCCGACACTAATCATAGTGAAACCTGGAATGTCCATGATTTTTGAACCTAGACCATTCACCTAACTTGGCCATTCTTTCATAACTAACCATAGAGAAACCTAGATAGAATGATTCTTCCCTAGGGAATGACTGTTCAGATCATTTCCTAATGGAAATGACTGTCCTACACCAACCTCCAAAATGAACCATTCTTTGAAACTGCTCACAACTGTGAACTTCGAAAGAATGAATGCCAAACGAGGAGAACCCTTCTACTTGACCACTACTAAGAGTGACTGCCAAGAAGAATGACTGTCCTAGACCATTCCCCCACACTAGCCACAAGGAAAATTGTTTTTTATGGTACATCAACAATATATCGAACCATTTTCATTACGAAAATGATTTTCCGATCTAGACCATTTTTCGAACTAGAAAATGCTTGTCTGTCAAAAATCTCAAACCACTTTTCTAGCTGGAAAGGAACTGCTCATCCTGGACCATTTTTTGAACAAAAAAATGACTATCCATAAATGAATAACACATTAGTGCTCCCTCCCAACCTGGGAGTAATCTCTTCCTTTTTCAATAAGGAAGTCGTCTCCACGAGCCCCAGCTTGCAAAATTTTCATCTTGGACAAAGATTTTACCAAAATATATGCTATCTGCTCATCTGTCGAAATATATTGGAGAACCACTTCTCTTTTCTCGACTTCATCATGAATAATGTAATGCTTGATCTCAATGTATTTTGGTCTGTTATGGAACACTGGTTTTCTCTGAAGGCTTCATGTAGCTCTGATCATTACAATATGTATCATGGTCGAATTCAACACTTTTGTTTCCCGCTATCTCATGGCATTATGGAAAGGCTCAAATTGAAACATATCCATGTAGCACTTCTTTTGTCATCATGAGAGTTTTTCATGGATTAGAAATCCATCATCCCAAACTTTTGAGTAACTATTCTGATACACTGTCTCTGTCATAGAAATTTTTCACCACGCTTCTGATGTATATGAGATACTCTGCATTAAGTTGTTTGAATCCATGCAAGGTATTCTTATATCTTGATACATGGGTCTCTTTTTGGTATACCTCAAAAACTTGATATTTCTTTTCATAAGCTTATTCCTCAAATTCTCTTATTGGGAAGAACAATCTTTTACAACCAACTGATGTAAACTTCAATCCATGGATACTGCAAGAGATATAATATCTCATATAGAGGTATATCTAGTTTATGAGAACAAGTTGTTATCATAGTCTTCTCCTCCTTGTGGAAGAACCTCTAGTTTTGAATCTCGCAATGCTTCCATTCATATCTTCCATTACTTTTGCTCAGTTGCTTCTATTGGGTTCAAACCAAGCTGGTAGTCTTGCGATTCTCAGTATAATAATTGGTTGTTCTTGGTTTTTCTTTATTTCTTGGAATCTTCATGTTCTTCCTCATGTCTCTCTTTATCTCTTGGGTACATGGGTTCTTATATATTCCCCGAAGATTCCAACTTTGTCCTTTCATCATAGAATCACGGATGTAGATGGACAACCAAGGATACTTTAAGGCTTCTTTTTGAAGAAGACTTCTTCTAGAGTCAAACTGAACACATATTGTTTATCATGACTACTACTTTCAATCAGAACATGGATAGATACTTCATAATCCTCAATGGATCATATCATTTATGATTAGCTCCATCCTAATCCTTGATTCATGCATGAATGCATGCTCTTATTTTGTAAATATATAATTAGCGCCTTGCATCTAAGAGAGTCCACGCTTCTCTCTGCATCCTCATTGCCTTCTGCAAGGTGTCACAAGTTTTTTTCTAATTTCCTCTTGATTACTGATTTCTTTCTATTTTTACTTCTTCTAGGTTTCTTCAAGTTTGATTCTGATTTCATCTTATCTTGCAGTTGTTACTTATGTAATAGCTTCCACAAAAAATGCTACTAAGGATTGTCAATGTACTTCATATTTTCATGTGTATTGCTTGACTTGTATTCATCATGATAACAATCCTTATCTTGTTATTCTTCCATAGGTATTGTTTCACTTGAACATCTTATCTTCTAAGAAATAGATATGCAAGATATGTACATAAACTATGTAAACATGGTATGTACAAGAACTATGAAGAATATTGTTATCTTGTTTTAGAAGAAGAAGTATGTTTTATCCTTCTTGGCCTTCTTTGAGGGTTCCATTTCTTTGAAAATTGATGCTTTGTGTGTTTCCTTCCTTTATTTAACTCGGGACAATGATTCTTGAGTGACCATATTTTCGACAGTTGAAGCATTGTATTTTTGACATATCTTTCTCTTGATTTGGTTTCTTCTTTGAGTCAAACTTTTTCTTATTCCTAAATTTCTTGAACTTTTTTGTGTAGGCTTGATCATCATCTTTCCTTCATAATTTATCTTTTTTGCTAATCCTTGATTCTTCTTGTGCACAACAAGTCCAAAGTTCTTTGAATGAGGGATACTCCCTTGTGTTCTTTCCTACAGAAAATGCATCCCATGTCTTGGTAAGACCATTGAGTACTATATTTACCATTTCCTTCTCTGAAATGATTTCTTCAATAGCTTGTAGTTGATATCTTAACTGAGATATTCTCACAAAGTATGATGTTATGTTGTCATCATCATTCATTTTCATGTCACAGAGCTCATTCTTCAGACTCATTACTTGTCCAATGTTTTTGACTGAGAAGAGGTTAGTTAGGGCATCGTACATCTTCTTAGATGAGTCAAGATGAGAGATGTAAGGTATCAAGTGGTATTTTAAAGAGTCCACTATGATACTCATGGCATTTATTTCATTGTCATTGAACTTCTCCATAATTACAATGTTCTAAGGTTCCTTCTCTTTTCCTTCTTCAACCTGTGGTTCCACAATATTTCCTTTCACGATATCAAAGACTTTATTTATGGAAAGGATAAGGTCAAATCTTGTCTTCCATGCTCTGAAATTAGAAGTCCCTTATAACTTGTTTTCTGACTTCATAGAGTAATTCATGACTTCTTTGACTTGGTCAACCTTTGACTTTGACCAAAAACTCAAACTTGGCGTCTTAGCTTGCTGAGAGTACCAAGAGGTGCGCTAGGTTACAAAAAACTAGGCTATTCATAAATTAGTTCATTATATTCACTTAAGGTGCCTCAAAAAGAGGGTTAGTGTTTCGTTGCTACACCAAAAATTGACCGCAACGGCAATTGTAACTAAGAAAATCCTCCCAATCTATTTTCCAGTGGGTAGACTGTCTGAAGATAGTGTGGGCCTATAAATTGTTATAAATAATAGGTGTGATCATTTAACTATAGAAAAGATAGAAATATTGTCACCCAACCATAGGCCGAAGCCACCCTCGAGCACCTTAACCTTGACAGAGAATAATTCTAAAATCAAACCCTAGGCCTAATAGTGAATGAATGTAGCATACCTCTCTCCAGAGGTAGCACACAAGGAAAAAAATCCAAACCATAACCAATAGAAAGTCCAAGCCTAAGCCAAGAATATAGGTTGCAATAGCTGCAGTTGCAACTACTCTCCAGACTTGCACACTTACCTAGTTTTTGTAGTGTGCACTCTTATATTTCTGCAGTTGCGAGTTGTGTCCTTAAAATGAGCTCTGACATCATGTATTTATACTATTTCTCCTTAGATGTTTGGGCCAACTTCTTAGTCTGGAGGCTAAACACTCAATATTAAATATTTCCTTTCGCCGACTTGTCTTCTTTCTTCCCATAATATTCTATTCTTGTCAGGGTTACATGTGGAGGTTAATACCTCTCATAGTTACCATAATATCAACACATCGGTCTATATGTTATTGCCTTTTGGAGTTTTTGGATACTATTGAGTCGTTGGTCTACAGGGAAACATCTTTTTTTTTTTTTGAATAAAAAGTGGATCCTTATATTAATTTCAACTGAAGGCTTACAAAAATACCTACAGCCTAACTACATACACAAAAATTCCTGTGGCTGAAGGTATAATTGATTACATTGATCTTCTTGGTTTCCCAAGGTCCAAGTCCCCGAAACCATCAGATCAGATCAATAGTCCTCGATGGCCCGCATCCAACGACTAGGATCCTCTTCTTGATTTATCACTTTGTGTTGACGGAGGAATGGATTGCACTATTTTCCCAAAACCCGTACCCTCGAACTTCACTGCGGTTGTATCACAAGTTCTCATTTTTCCATTGTTCCCCTTCTTCTGGTACCCGAAATTGTGAATTATTAGGGACCAGATCGACGGTCCATATTTTCTTGGGATCAATGGTCTAGATCCTCTCTCGCATTTCACAATTTCTCATTTCATGACTTGGGAAGATAGCTCCTTCCGAGCTCCTGACTCCTGATTGTCGAGTTCCCAAAATTATCTGTCGACAGTTCATATCTCCTCAAGCACCAATGGTCCAAATCTCCTCGAGCACCAACGTTCTAGATTTAAGGGTTTCGCACCTCGGGATGATGAAGAACCGAGTGTTCCCCTTCTTTTGATACCTGAAATTGTGAGCCCTTCGAGACCAGATCAACGATCCAAATTTCCCCGGGATCAACGGTCCAAAACCTCTCTCGCATTTGACGATTTCGAATTTTACGACTTCGCGACTTGGGAATACAACTCCTTCCGAGCTCTTGACTCCTGATTGTCGAGTTCTCTAAATCATCTGTCGACGGTCCAAATCTCCTCTATCACCAACGTTCCAAATTTTGGGATTTCGCACCTCGGAATAGCGAAGAAACGAGTGTTCCCCTTCTTTCGATACCCGAAATTGTGAGTCCTTTGGGACCATCTTGGCGGTCCATATTTCCTTGTGATCAATGATCAAGATCCTCTCTTGCATTTCACAATTTTTCATTTTGCGAATTCACGACTTGGGCAAACAACTCCTTTCGAGCTCCCGACTCTCGATTACTGAGTTCCCAAAATCATTTGTTGATGGTTCATATATCCTTGAGAACCAATGGTCCATATCTCCTCAAGCTCCAACGTTCCAGTTTTTCTCACGCTTTTCATGACTTTGGGAAACAACCTCCTTCGTGCTCTTGAATTGCGCTTGTCGAGCTACCAAAGAAATCTGTCAGTTGAGGATCTTCTACACTGACACTTATGGTCGCCCTCTCTCTTGAGCTTCTAATAATTTCTGTCTTGGAGGAATTTCTAAGTAGACAAAGGTGGCACCCCCTCTAGATTAGGGCCATTCAGCTGAGCAAGCTCCTCCGATTGGAGCCATAGGGGTGAACTTTGGGGCTGCCTAGAATCATGGAGAATGACCTGCTACATAGAGTCAACCCCTGCATTGGCCAGTCTATCTGCTACTTTGTTTTCACTTTGTCGAATGTGTGAGGGGGTTAGAGTTAGAGAGGGTCTGAGAAGAGCCTGGACGTTGTAAAGAGGGCCAAGGAGGCACCAACTGGGAGTGATTTTCCCTGGATCTCTACCATTTAGAATTTTTGTTGCCAAGTCTATTATGATTTTAGAGTCTCTTTCAATGATCAGACAAGTGAGGTTTTGATTTATAGCCATTTTCACTCCTTTGATGAGACCCGAAATTTATGCTGCGTTATTGGTGTCATATTCAAGATTTTCTGCAATGAGGCTCTGTATTTGGCCCAATTTATTTCTTATGATCGCTCCATAGCCTCAGTGTCCTAGATTACCTTTTGATGTGCCATAAAAGTTGACCTTATAGAAGCTTGGCAGGGGGGGAGCCACTTAGAGGGACTAGAGGATTTTGAAATTAGGGGGGGGTTGCTGAGGAGGGGTGGAGTGAGAAAACAAGAAGCCCCAAGAGTTGAGGAGTGAGAGATCACCTAGGTTAGTGGGGAAGTCTTCCTTGGTCCCTAATTGTAGCTAAAGAGTTTCCTGTATATGTAGGAGGATTGTGTTCCAGAGGAGGGTGGGAGGAGAGGGATGGGAATGGAATATTCTTCTATTCCTCTCTTTCCATAGTTGCCAAAATATAAATCCTAGTAAGATTTGCTAGGTTCTATGCAGGATAGGAATTTTGAAGGAGCAGAAGCCCCGATCCCTGATGGTGATTATGGTGTTGTTTTTAACTCGTTTGTTTCTTCTGATGAACTAAGTGGTCTAGTTACAGATGTTCTCACTGAGTGGATAGTTATTTAGGAGGTGCTCCATGGTTTCTACCTGGAGATGGAAGAGGTGGAAAATCAAGGGGCCAATGAAACCTCATCTTTAAATATTGTCTCGGGTTAATATCTTGTTTTGGAGTAGAATCTATAGGAATGTAGAGATTTTGGGCTAGAGTTTTGATTTCCATATTGTTGTCCAGATGCTATATTTTTGAAGATTGTGGAATTTATCCCAAAGAGTGTGTCCCTCCTTGAGAGTAAAGCTTCCAAGAGGTGTGTATCCCCATCTAATAATGTCTTGGTCTGTTCTTTTCCAGATTCTCCTTTGGGTTGTAGCTTGTTTCCAATGCTGTAGGTCATAATCCATTACCACTTGGAGTTCCCGATGAGTATATTTCCATCTTCACCAAGGAGAGCTATTGGGGGTATTTGTCCACAAATATGCTACTTCGAGAGTGACAAGATCTTGAATGTGATTTTCATAGGATTATAGATTTTCTTCCGGTTGAAGGGGTGGCATTTGCTGCCAAGAATCATCCAGAATAGGGCATTTTGGCCATTGCAAACTTCCTATAAAGCATGTTCATGTATGAGTGGCCGATTTTTCGATGCCGCATTCCAAATGTTGGAGCCCTAAATTTTCTCTTGCATTTTTATAAGTTGAATTTGGTGCATATTTGGGGCATATTTTTATTTCCAAAGTTTTTCCCAGATCTCTGTAGGTGTTTTGAGCCACCTCTACCAAATTCTTGCTCCCATGGTTCTATTTAATTTTTTAGGGTCCCGAAGGCCCAGACCACCTAAAGATTTTGGCTTGCAGACTTTGTCCCAACTAACTAGGGCCCATTTTTTGTTTGGGTTGTGTCCATGCCATATAAAGTTTCTTTGAATATTCCTTATTTTATTTATGACTGATTGTGGGGCAGCTAGGGTTGAGAAGAGGTATTCTAGGATGGCTTGGAGGACTGAATTTAAGAGAATGATTCTGGCTGGAAAGTTGAGGGAGCGAAAGGTCCAGTTGCTCAGATGGTTGGTGATGGAGAGTAGGAGAGAGTCCCAGGAAATGTTTCTGGCTGCTAAGTCAGAAAGAGGGAGTCCCGGGTAGCAAGAGGGAAGAGTACAGACAAGGGTATTCAGAAGTTGAGAAAGGTGTTGTTGGATTTCCATAGGAGTATTAAAAAGGATAATTTGCAATTTGGACAGATTAAAGGTGGTGCCAGACACTTCACTAAAATTAGAGAGGATGGAGCTTAGTTTAGTTTCTTCTTGCATGGTGGGTGTATTCATTAGCAGCATGTCATCGACAAATTGGCTATGGGAGGCTATCGATTGTAACCCATGAAGAGGGAGGCCTTGGAGGGATCCATTTTGAATTGAATCCTTGATATAGCGTCCTAGACCTTGAACCATTATGACAAAAAGGAAATGGGAGAGTGGTTTGCCTTGCCTTATTCCTCTTGAGGGGGAGAAGGGTTGAGAGGGGAGATCATTGACGAGGATTGAGAAAAAGGTTGAGGAAATGAGTTTCATTATCCAAGAGACCCAGTCCTTATTGAAACCAAAAGCTGATAGGAGCACTTTCATGTATTGCTAGCTTAATTTGTCAAAATATTTTGAAAGGTCAAGTTTTAGAAGCATTCCTGGAGTACGAGTGCTTTTGAGCGAGTGAATGATTTCATGGAAAAGTATGATTCTATCCATGATTTTCCTTCCTTTGACATATATTGATTGCTCCTTGGAGATGATGAAGGGTAGAATTGGCTCGAGTCTTAGAGATATGACCTTGGAAATGATTTTGTAGATCACGCTGCAAAGAGATATGGGTCTGAAGTTCTTCGGATTTGTGACTCTTTCTTTTTGGGGTTTTAGGGTGAGGAAAGTGGCATTTAGTGCTGGAAGAACTTTTCTTGAGCTATGTGATTCCTCCACCAGTTTCCACACTTCCTCCCTTAACATTGGCCAGCAAGAGTGGAAGAAGTCTGTTGTGAAACCATCTGGACTTGGAGCCTTCCGTACAGGTAACTCCCGAATAGCCCGATCCACTTCTTCTTGCGTTATTGGTGCCATGAGAGCCTCATTATGTTCTTGGATGATTATAGTTGGGATATTTTGGGTCACCTGTTCTATTTCTGAGGTGCGGTCCACCTTCGGTTCTGAGAGGAGATCCTTGTAGAAGTCTATCATCTCATGCATTATTTCCTGATGAGTTAATAGGGTGTTTCCTTGCAATTCATCCAACTTCATGAAGCGATTGATAAGGAATCTATGGATTATAGAATGGTGGAATAATTTAGTGTTTTTCTCTCCCTCGTTGAGCCATTGAACCCAAGATTTTTGTCTCCACAGGATTTCTTCCTTCTTGTGTCTTTCTTCTAGTTGCCTTTTGATTTTTCTCCCCTGCTGCTACTGAGTGATTGTGTATCCTGCGTGAATGAATTGTCCCTGAAGGTTCTCTATTTTTTGTTCCATCTTTTTTCTTTCCCAGAAAATGTTCCCAAAGACTTCTTTGTTCCATTTGGGCACATGTTGTTTAAAATGTTTGAGTTTTTTTTGGAAGAAATACATTTTTGTACCCCTTTGTGTTTCAATAGTGCTCCACCAATGATGGGCTAAATCCTAGAAATTTGGATGGGAGAGCCAAAATTTTTCAAATCTGAAGGGTTTAAGCTTGGGGGTGTCAATAGTGTCAACCCAGAGTTGAACCGACTAGTGGTCCGAACTTGCCTTTGGGAGGATGTTGGAATATAATAGGGGGCCTTCCAAAAGGAGAGCTTCTGAGATGAGGAAGTGATCAAGCCTACATGCTATTTGTTGGTGACCTGATATTTTGTTGGTCCAGCTGTAGGTGCCATTGCTATTCTTAATATCTACCAGTCTAAGGTTCTGTATGAATTAATGGAATTTTGTGCTATCCTTCTCCATGCGCTTTTTTCCCCCTCACTTCTCCTCCAATGTGAGAATAATGTTGAAGTATCCCCCTATTATCAATTACTTTCCCTTTGCTAAGGAACCTAGGTGAGCCAGTATTTGAAGAAATATGTCTTTATCTTGGCCATTTTGTGGTCCATAAGCATTTTTTATCATTCCCTCCTTGTCTGAACCAATGGCTTTGTAGTGCGTTGTGATGGTGCATGGAGTGGAGAATCCTTGATCAAGGATGACTACATAAGGATTATATAGGATGGTCAGGCCTCTTGAAGCCCATTTTGAGCCTGTTTAATAGGATTCGCAGTTGTGCCAACATATTTTGATGATATCTATGGTTTGGGCCCATTCCTCGTCTTGGTATTATAAGTTAATTATGCCTGGAAGAGATTTGGAGATGTTCATATAGACACATATCCTTTCATAAGAGGTGTATCTTCTCTATTTTGTAGCTTCGAAAGATTTGAAATATTTACCCAGGGCATTGCCTATGCCTAGTAAAATTTCCTCTAACCAAAACTCTTCGGGTAGGGAATAGAGACGAATCCATACTGGTGCATATGCAAAGTTTTCCTTTTCTAGGCAGAAGCGGTTTGTCCATAAATGTAGGTAGAGGCTGACCGAGTTGTAGAAATATGTGCCCCTTCAAAGATCTTGTCCTTTTCCTCTAGGTTGTAGAATATTACTATAAAGAAACCTTTGGAGCTCAGCTGGAGCTCGTAGTCTCCCTTGGGGTTCCACCACAACTTGATCCAACAAGCTAAGTCCTTTTCTGAGAGATAGATACCTAGGAATTTTCCAATGAGGGCATGGTCTCTCATGAAATGCATATTCTCCCCTATCCTAGTGGTTTTGATGGCATACCTGGGTGCAATCAGGGCTTGGAGGATACATTTTCCAGGTATCCAGACCCAAGCTTCTTTTGGATGCGAGGACTCATCATCCATGTTCGATTCTTTGATTATATCCATCTCTTCCTGGATATATTGGTCATGTAAGTGCAATGACAACTCAAAGGACGATCGACGTGCTTGCGAGTTCTCTGAATCATTGGCAGAGACGTTATGGTAAAAGGGGGATTTCACTCCCCCTTCTGTTCCCATTATTCTGTGGTGATCAGTGTCGGGGTGCAGAGGTGATCAACAAGTGCAGAGGAGTTCAGACATGGTCAAGGTGGGAGGGAAGCTAGTGCATGTGAATCCTAACCTTGTAGAGATTGTTGTCGATCACTCTCAATCTCATAACCCAAACCTATGGGGAAGCATGTTATCTACACAAAACAACATCATTAAATTCATATCTCATCCACAGTTGTAATAAATACAATAATTATCATTTAAAAAACATACCTGAAAGGAGAAAAAAAGTTGAACTTCAATAGTTACCAATTCTTACAAAAACACTTGAAATTTGACAATAACTAGCTCGAGTGGGTGCAACGTTTGGTTTCTTGGAATTTTTTTTATTACAAGAGTTATCTCAATGCTCAATTGAAAGAATATGAGATTTAAAGAATGTTTGTGCTCATATATCTTACCCTTTAACGATCAAATATGGTATCTACAGTTGCTAGGTTCGATAAAATCCCTATAAATATTAGGGATTGAATGTGTCACCTACACCATGTTTGAAATTAATGAGTTACGTCAAAGGATGACGCGAAGAGACTATTATGTCAGTTCATCGACAGTTTTGAATTGACATGAGCCAGCGCACAGTGACGTGGTAATGCTGACATGGAATAGCTAGCATGGTCGAATATGGTTATCTCGATGACATGGAAATACGGACGTCCACATGATAGTTTATGTGTAAAAAATGAAGTGGATATTCATGAATCGAGAAAACATTCATCTACAATACCAATGATCAGGATTGACTCAAGTTCGGAAATCACTTTTCTTGGTTTGGTACATAGGTGTCGAGGATCCCAAGCTTTCCTCTAAATAATTTGCAATGTTCAATGATCGGTGACAACAACTGATGAACATCGACAATCAATGAGTTTGTCTTCTCATTGTAGATTTTGTGCAAGGAAATGGCCGGTGCCTAATAGTACATTGATGATTGGAAAAAGTTTCTATTGTAGGTCGGGAAAATAAAGGATTTAAAAAAGTTTTCTTATGACTAATTCTGAGACCCTTTTCACTCAAGAGTAAAGTTAAATGTGCTTTCCCCTTTGGATAGATATTCATATTAAGCTTGGAATTCAACAATATGAAAAAAAACCACTCGAGAGAAACCATGCAAAATCAAATTCTAAGGATGAAAAATGGAGTAAAGTGGTACTACAAAATTCATGAATTTTGAGGATGTGTTGAGTGCTCAACATCCTCCTCCACTAGGGTTGTATTATGGGGCAAGTAATGGGCCTAGAATCAGTGTTGGAACTAGATTCACTACTGGTGTGGGAGTATTTCCTCCCAGTGTGGGGGTAGGAGGGACTATTGTATCATTTTCTCCATTTGAATGAACAAAAGAGGGACACTTGCAAGTCCAGTTGGGTCATCTAAATAGGACAAAAGTTAGTGTATGAATCAAATGACTCAATAACATGAAATAAACAAACAACTAAGCTAATAACAACTAAAGAAACAAAACTAAAGTGCATAAGAAAATTATAACCAAAATCAACCAAACAATTGACCAATATTCATGCCACCAATGGATATATTGTATTAGTGGGAAAACACCAAAGAGAAAGGGAGACTTATGGGTCCCCTCTTCCTCCAAGGGAGGGATCTTGAGTCCCCTATGTGATATCTCTTCTTTAAAATGGAAAACTAAGAAAGAAAATGGTGAATAAATCCGATCTTATTCCCTCAAGAGGTGAGGTGAATAACTTAATGAAATGATGCTAGTATGCTCCAAGAAGGAAAGAGGTTCCTTGTAGGAGAATAGAGGCATCATAACAATACAATGAGATTCTTGAATTCATAGTGCACCCATGGCCTCTTTTTATAGAAAATATTTGAGGAATTATCCAACCAGTCTTTAGTGTGAACAAGGGGCCCTTTAGGGCACCCTTAGGTCTTTGACCAACCCCCCACTTAGATTTAGCTCGGATTTGAGGGTCAAATTGACTTGGGAGATAAACCATAAGTGGGTGAAGGGTTGACAAAAACCATAAATGCATCGTTCTCAGGTGTGTGTGGCATTTTGGGTACACAGTTGCGCATCGGGCTCATGTGCGCTTTTCCTGCATTTTTTACTTGCACACGTTCGTGCGCTTCCTTTATATTCTGAGCGCATGCCAATTTTATATCTAGTTGTATAGATTTTGTTTCATTTGGAAATGTATTTTTGGGGTTATGAATGAACTAATAGGTGTTTGGAGATGCTGGATTCTTGTAACCATTTGCGGATGAAATTTCATTGATAACATATGCCCCCTAATGTGTGAGGTTAGGAGAATAGGTATAGCCGAAATACATTAATGTTTCTTCTACTGAGAGTGCCATTGTAAGAAAGAGTGTTGATAGGAACTGCAAGAGTGATCTGGTGGAGAGAGAGGGGAAACTGTGGGACCCAAACCTTTCTCTAGGTGTGGGAAAATAAAAATTGTATACAAACGAGGCAGGCATGCCCCATGCTCGTGTCATGTAACTCAAAGATGTAAGACAATAACAGAAGCTATATGATGATGTATATGACTTTAGTGCCCTTCAGGGCAGTTTGATATTGGAATATGACAATTTGGATGGTGAACATACTCTAAAGAGAGGTGACGACACGTGTAAGAAGTGTCGATCATTCACAGGCATTGATGGCCCAACAAATTTCAGAGGTCTTCGGCTAGTATAAAACAACTGCAATAGTTGCAAAGTAAGACCCACCATAACATGAGAGTGTGTTGAATTCGAATGCTATGGGGGTCAACGACATCAGGGAGAAATGATGGTTCTCCCTGTTTCGTCTGAGACTCCTCATTGTAAAAGTAATGAGAGTCAATATACTATTGCCCCTATGGAAACTGTGTTGATGTCGACAGAAAGGGAGATGCGACTCCAAGAAGCAAAGGGCTTCATGAAATCCATTAGATGAGGTCAAGAAATGATGAGGAACATGGATGAAGTCAAGATGTGGTGAGACTCAAAACTTCCCTTGATTGGGGATATATGGGAAGTATGAGTGGAAACAATCGTGAAATTAGATCTAGCATCAGGGGGACGACTAGACGTGGGTTTAAATTGTTCCAGAGGCATGAAAAAGTGAACAAAATTAGAGATCGAGGGTACATGGACTACAAAATAATCAAGGTTTATGAACGATTTCAACAAGCATAGAATGTAAAGGAATTCCCCAACCAAGGGCGACAAGGGTTGCTTTGCCGGAAATGGAAGGTTGCTAAAGGCGACAAAAAAAAGCTATGTAAATGCTGGAAACAAAGGCTCTGTAAAATTACTGAATGAATAAAGAATAATTTGGGATAAGTGTGAAAATACATAAATGGGTGCCCAAGTGAAAGATGGATTGGCCTGTGAGAGTACAAGTTGTATGGAGAATTGGTGGAGGGTGGGGGCCCCATGGGTGGGTTTCTGTATGAGGTAAATGAATGGAGGGTAATATACAGATGGGAAAACTGATTGTGGGTGAAATGGAAGGTTAATGATACTGTTGGGGTGCAGTCAAATTGAAACCATTATGAGAGAACTATGGAGTCCATTGGGAAAGCTAAAAAAATGAGAAGGAGTATGTGGCTAATTCTCAAACATGCGTAATACTATTGAGAATCCCATCCTTGGGGGGTGAAAGCAACATGCATGTCAAAGTACCAAGGGGGGCTATGAATGGGACAACTCATGTGGGGGGAGTGCTACCGGCTGATAGTACTTGAAATGCAATAGAGGTGATAGTACTGCAAAGCCGGATGTGAGGATCCTACAGGAAAATGTTGAAGGGTGTGACTGGGAGATGCAATTGGTATTCAGAGGGAATGACTACATGCTGGTATCGAGAATTTACCTAAAGGGGCTGTGTTGATTTGTGGTGACTGCATACCTACACACATAAGAACCAAATAAATGACATGAACAATATTTGAAGATAAATAACATATAACAACTATTTGATAATTTTGAACATAAGCATGCGTACTTGGGCGTGATGTGAGAAACAGGCTCCCCCAAGGCTGGGTATGGATGGTGACTCGGGGAATGTGGCGAGATCCTGATCTTGTGGCTGAAGATGGATCAGAAAATAGATGATTTGAGCTCCTGTAATTGTGATGCAGGATCATTGCTCCAATGTCATCAAGTGCCAGCCAACCAAGAAACCTAGCACATGTTCAATGGATAGGAGAGGCACAACCCTCTCACTTTCAAATTTCAAATTTGAATTTAATGTATTAAATTTTTGTAAGGCTAGTAGAGCCAAAATGCATGCATGTGTGTAGGATTTAGATAAAGGTTGCCTCAAATGGTTGTAAGGCTGAAATCTAGATCTCATTCGGACTAGACAACCATTCTATGTAATTGAATGTAATTTAATGAGAGTTGGTGAGATGGAGGGAAGAGCTCGAGGAGCCTCCTTTTGTAAAAAAAAGATCTTCTTTGTATCTAGATTTAGTTTTGAAAGAATAAAACAGAGGATAGGTTAGAGAGAGTAGAGGAAGATGTGACTTTGTTACAGTCTGAGCTCACATTGTAAAGAGGCATTTCATATTAATACAATCATAGCGATTTTTCCTGCATGTTATTATGTGTTTATTGATGAATGTCTTTATGCGTTTATGATATGCTGTAGATGAATGTTTGTACGCATTTGCAGGTTACTGACAGAAATTTTTGTCTGTTATGTTCTTTGATTCTAGGTCTGGGTTCTTTGTGGTTTCATGCAAGAGTCCATGACAGAGTACCGCGGTCTCTGAAAACCAGTGCGGGAGTGCACTTTTGAATTCTGTGGAATTTCAAACAAAGATGTGCTAGGAGGGTGCACCAGAGGAAGTCATTGACTCAAGGAGGAAGCCTCGATGTTTCTGAACACCTTGAAGGAGAAATTGTGTAGAGGAGAGCACAAAGAGGAGAAGTAGAATTGCTGAGAATTTTGTAAAGGCTTTGCCAGGAGGGCATTGAGAAAATACACAGAATGCATTGAGGAGAACTCTATTTGAGTTCAATGAGAACACAGAGTCACTGAAGATTCTGTAGAAGCTCTGCTAGGATGGCATCAAGCGAGTGGAAGGAGTGCATTGAGAAGAACTCTCTTTTTCGAGTTCTGAGATAAGGGAAGTGTCACAGGGAAGACACTCACAGGGTTACTGAACACCCTGTAGGCTCAGTAAGGAGTGCTTGAACAAAAGGTTTCCAAGAGGGTACCAATCTCCATTTGAAGGAGAAGGCAAGGGTTGAATCCCTTAGAGGTTCAAGAAGGAAAAACTCAAGATGGATAGAACAATTGTGTGTAGGCACCCTGCAAGGAGTGCATAGGTCGAGAAGCCCTTTGAGGTTTCAGGGTGAACAAAGCTTAGGAGGGAAGAGTTTTCAGTAACGCAGGTGAGACTAAAGGTCATGGGCTTGCGGGATAAAGAACAAAGGTTTCAGCCTTTGAAGTGTTCGAAATCTTCCAAGGCTTGAAGAGAGTGCATGCTCAGGAAGGAGCAACAATAGTCGTTGGATCAGTATTGAGAGGATAAGATATGGACCATTGAATCTACATCTAGGCACACAGGAGGAGAGAGCACGAGGAGGACATATTTGAACCATCAGATCTAGTGCCAATACTCGACAACCGTTGGATTAGGTGAAGGAACATGGGGTTTAAACCCTTGGATATCCACACATTCAAGAATCAAAAGTTGGAGGAGAAGAAGAGGTTACACCCTATACTTGCAATCGTCGAGATCACGAAATTGCACCAGATGTCGAAAATGGAGCATAGTAGCTTGAGAGCCACTAGGTCAAGGATACATGCACGGGGTTTAGTCCCTGGGAGGTGCACAGGAAAAAGGATTTGGGTTCTCAGATCTAGCACCAATTACTGATAGCCGTTAGATTTGGGAGAAGGTGCGAGGGGTTTAATCCCTAGGAAGTTGCACAGAAGGGTAGAACGGATGGAAGAAACTTCGAGGGAGAAGTGTCGAGTTGTTGTGAGCCATCGGATCTAGAAAAGGTGTGTGAGGTTTAAACCTCATAATAGCAGAAGGAAGAGGACTTGTCAAGTCTCGAAAGCATCAGGACCATCCATTTTGGAGGACAGGTGGTAGAGATTTGGATCATTTCACGAATTCGAGTATCATGAGAGGGGAGGTGGAGTTCTTTGCATTTCAAACCCCCAAGTCGCAAGATCTTGATTCAACCTGAATCTTCGATCGAGGAGGAATGAGAGCTGTGATATTTGGCGCCTCTCTACATTGTGTATCGAGGTTTCGGAGGGTGAAGGAGTTGCAGCTTGATCGCTAAAGTCGTGAAGTGCCTAGCACTGAGGGGTTGTGCGAACACGTGTCACATCTGTTAGGTGGGGACCGCATGGTTGACAGGTGGCGCAAACATAGAGCGCACAATAAAGGTGGAAGTAGGTGATAGGTGTTGTACACATGTCACCTTGGAAGGGATCAAGCCATCACTGACTTATCGTACTTCAAGATTTTGCAAAGGAGGAGCACGAGGGATCAACACTCGAAGTCGCGAAGTCGCGAGTTGTGAGTAGTGCTAGCACTTAGCCCTAGCCAGTGGTTATGTGTGGAAGGCGCTAACAAGGAGGAGACATACCCATATTGCATATTGTCTATCAATGTTTAGAGAAGGAGGAGTCAAGGGTCTTCAATTCACGAACTCGTGAGTTGGGAAAAGTGCTTCTACTAAGGCCAGGTTGTGGTCATGTGGAGATGTAAGGTTCACACCTGGTTTTAAGTTGTGCAGGGCAGGTTTTCATAAAGGACCTGTGGATTATTTGAAGGTTCTGGCAGGGAACCAAAGGAGCCGCTTCATCTTGAGGAGAATTTAGAACAATCCTTTGCAGATCTTAGACAGAGGGTCGGGGGTCTGCGTCAAAGGTGGTATCAGAGTAGGATTTTGCCTATATATTTCAAGAAAAAGAGGAAGCAAGGTGAAGAAGAGCCTGTAGGAGACAGGTAAAAGGTGAAGGTTGTTGCAGAACGCAACAGTTAAATGGTACAGTCAAGTGGACTGTAGGAGATACTGGAAGTCCTCTTAGTTGCAGAGTGACAACAACAAGTTTGCTAGGAGGGTAGATAGGAACAATAAGATGGCTACTGAAGGCCATGGATGCAGTGGAAAGAAGAACCATAAACAACAAAGAAAGGATGAAATGGATAAAGAACTCGTTAAGGTGAGGGCGAGAATGGAAGATATTTCACTGTGGGTGTAGCAGAACGCAAAGCCACATTAGGTGTATGAATGGCCTCTGAGGAGGAAAGCAAAGTGGCCAGTCAAGAAATTGTTGGCCAAAGGATAGCGAAGTCTTTTAATAGGATGGCTGAGGCATGTTGAATGCCTCAAAGGTGAACAGGAAATGGTTCACATCTATGAGCCAGAAGCTGGGAGAAATATCAATAACGATGAGGAGGAAGGATCGTTGGAAGATCTCGTGAACTGCCAAGAAGGTAGTGAAGCAATTTCATGTTGCAATAAGAAGAGGTCATGGGATGATCTCAAGGACTGCCATGAGTGCAGAATAGAAAATGCAGGTTGTGGTAATGAGATGATATTTTTGGAGGATATCATAGATTTCCAGGAGGACAGAGAGGAAATCCCATATTTCTAGGTGGGCAAGGGAGAGCAAGTGAGACTGTCTGAAAGTCTCATGAACTCAGAGGTGAGTTTGAATCAACGAGGAGAGAGGATAGAGAAGGATCAAAGATTCCT
>CBVK0100020414.1:0-38694 GCA_900067695.1 Picea abies | reverse complement strand
GACAACTTGTCCACCCTCAGGCCATACAATGACTTCTTGAGTTTGCAAAAAAACCTTTTATTGTGATCTTGAACAAACCCTTCTGGTTGTTCCATATATATTTTGTCATCCAAATCTCCATATAAAAATGTTGTTTTAACATCTAGCTGCTCTAGATCAAGATCAAGTAAAGAAACTAGTGCTAACACAAAACAAATTGAAACAAGCTTAACAACTAGTGAAAAAATTTCATGGAAATCAATACCCTCCTTCTGAGAATACCCTTTTGATACTAGTCTTTCTTTGTACTTTCAACTTTATCATCAACACCTATTTTTAGTTTGTAGACCCACTTGCAACCAAAAACCTTCTCGTCCTTTGAAAGTTCTACCAGTTCCCATGTTTCATTCCTCTTTAAGGCATCCATTTCTTCTTTCATCATTACTTTCCATTTATCACTATCAACTACTTCCATAGCTTCCTGATAAAAACTAGGTTCCCCATCATTAGAAACCAAAACAAAAGATGTAGCATAATAATCATACCTTTTAGGAAAATTCATGACCCGTGTAGATCTCCTTAGAGATGGTTGTGACATATTCACATTTTCTTGATTATTATCTGCATCCTCATCTTCTTCTGCATGAGCCTCTTCATGCTTCTTCTCTCATGTAGATGATCGAGTCTCCAACTGAATTTGTTGAGTTTGTGGTACTTCTTCTTGTTTCACTTCAACATCTGCATCTGATTTTTTGAGTGACATTTCATCAAATATAATATCTTTGTTAATGGTGACTTTGTGGGCAGTAAGATCCCATAATCTATACCCATTAACTCTGTCACCATACCCAACAAAGATAAACATTTTTTTATTTGGGATCTAACTTAGAACGTTGATTCTTAGGAATAAGAGCATATGCTTCACAACCAAAAATTTTAAGATTTGAATAATCACAAGAGTGTCCTGTCCGTACCTCTTATGGAATCTTACAGTCTATTGCAACTGATGGTGATCGATTTACTAGATAACATGTTGTAAAAATTGTTTATGCCCACAATTCTTGTTGCAACTTGGCATTATGGAGCATGCTCCTTTCTCTCTCTAGAAAAGTCATATTCATGTGTTCAACAACATCATTTTTTTGAGGAGTATAGGCAATGGTTTTATGCCTTTCGATCCTAGCTTCCTTGCAATAATTTTCAAACTCTAATGATGTGAACTCACCACCATTATCTGTTGTCAAACATTTTATTGACCTGCCAATGCTCTTTTCACCCTAATCTCTAAACTGCTTAAAAGCATTAAATACATCAACTTTTTTTTTAGTAAATAGATCCACACCTTTCTAGAGTAATCATCTATAAAAGTTACAAAATATGACGATCCTCCAAAAGAAACTTTAGGAAATGGTCCCCAAACGTCTGAATGGATATAATCAAGGATACCTTTACTAATATGTCTTCTTGTTTTAAACTTCTATCTACTCCGTTTTCCATAAATATAATGCTTGCATAAATTCAAATTTACAGATTTTAATATTAGAAGTATCTTACGGTCTACCAATACCTTAAGCCCTTTCTTGCTCATATGACCCAAACGTTGATGCCATAAACAAGTAGAGTCACTTGCACCTTCAGATACTACCGTTGTTTGATTTGATTTAGTTCTTCCTTCTAGCTGATAAAGATTCTCGATCCTTTTATCCTTCATGACTACTAAGATGCCTTTGGACACCTTCAATACTCCACCTTGAACTGTACATTTATAACCACCAGAATCTAGAACTCCCAAAGATATTAGGTTCTTTCTAAGTTCATGTACATGCCTCACATCTATTAATGTTCTTACAGTGTCATCATACATTTTAACCGGGATGCTACCTGTTAAAACACTAATCATAAGTTAGTTGGTTAGTTAAGTTAACCTAACTGTTATACAGTTACATGACATTTATGGTCTTTTGTATTATATATGTACATCTATGTACATGATTCTTTATAGAAGTATTGATGAGTAGAGTATGCCTTTTCTGTCATTGTTTAGCTATCTCAGTTCATCATGGTTTCTTGATTGCTTCTATTATTTCCATTATATTTCTTCTCTTTTCTTCATTATGAATCTAACAGTGGTATCAGAGCGTGGTATTGATCTTATGAGCCTGGTAGTTTATCAGAGTCATGTAGTTTTTTCCTGAAGTTAAGTTGCAATGGAGATTGATTGACTTGAGAAGAGGAGAGCTGCCAATGTCTGTTCTGCAAAGAGGATAGAGTGCGGATGGGGAAATTAGTGTGGAGGAAATTAGAGGTTGAGGGAGCCCTTCACATTAGAGAGCGCGAGCCTGTGAAGGAGAATCTACAACCAGATCTGCGACCTGGGCATGTTGATAAGCCACACATAGTTTACATTTCGTTTTTAAAGACCAGCGTTATCTTTGCGAGCAATATATCTCTTGGGAGAATTGCATTCGGCCTCCTCTTCTTGCCTGCAATAGAATTCAATCTGTGTGATAAGTATTTGTGAGCTCGCAAATTAAAATTGTAGTTTGTGCTGGAATTTGGTCGTTTCGTGCTGTGTGGTTGGCTGCTCGGGAATTCAAATAAATAAGATAACATGTGGACAACCATTTTGAATCCAAGGCTGGTCGCAAATTAAAATAAAGAAGAAAACATGTGGACAACCATTTTGAATCCAAGGCTGGCCGCGAATTAAATTAAAGAAGAACACATGTGGACAACCATTTCGAGTCCAAGGCTGGTGGAGTATTGAACGATGAAAACAAATAATTTGAGGTAATGAGTTTTTATAATTAAATTTGATTAAAAAAAAGACAGCTTCTAAGAAAGTCAAATCTTGGAAAGAGTGGCTATAAATTCACGTCAAATTCCAATTTATTAATGATTAAATAAAGTGAGGGAGCTTGGAATAAATTTTAAAGTTAGTCTTGAGCTTGGGAATTAATTTTAAAGTTAATCTTTATGAGGTATATTTTCAATACTCTAGTTTGGGTTTGGGTGATGATGTTTAATGGTAAATTTTACCAAACTTTATGAAAAGAAAGCAAGCAAAAGGAAAATTCAACATAAGGAGTTATAAGAATGCTTGCAAATGCAAAATTGTTTGTAATCGGAGTTATAAGGGTTTGTTATTTATTCAAAGTTTTTTTTTTTATTTTTATTTTTATTTTTATTTTTTTTGTGAAGGTGTTATAAGTAGTTTTTTGGAAGTTATAATGAGGTTATAAGGTGGTTGTAAAGGTGTTATAAGGGGTCCAACAAATTGCATTTGGAAAATTGTATTTGGCGTTATTTGTAGACCCACCCGAAATTGAATAAGGGGGTCTCTCTTAGGATCTTTGTGTGCATCTAAATCATTGGTTATCCTGTAGTTTTTAGCAGCATTCATACAAGGAATGATTCCTCTTCGCATGCACAACAAGATACATAATTGAACTTTGATGTATCAACATACAAACAAATGGAAAGAATTGAAGAACTATTTACAATATTGCGCACATTAATTAACTCAACTACAGAATCTACAATTGCAATAAACAAGTGCACCCTCAACACAATGATTACTTGTTTACAAGTAATACACAAGAAGATTGATATGTTCAAACTTCAAAACAAATTGTTGTCTGATGAGTTAAGTTTTCTTTGACACCAACAATGTTATTTTAACAAACACAATGACATCAAGGATATTTCATTACTAGTCAACAAGACGCTCAGTTGACTAGTAATGAAAGTCATAAACATGAAGATGAGTTGGATGAAGTCCCTATGTCAGAAAAAGTTGCAGATAAATGTATTGTTTGACCATGGGAAGAATTATGATTTAAACAAAATCGATATGGACTAGGATATGTACAAGATGCCGACAACCTTTTTCATTTTCCTAATTATAGCGAACCTGTTTGCTTTGTGAGTGGAGGTTTTTTGAGTGATGATAAGACGATAGAGCTTGCGGATATTGGTAAGGAACAGGTGTAGGATATAGCTGATGATGATGTTGATAATCAGTCGGATAAAGAACCCATACAGTGCAAACACTGTCACCGGTTTGGCCATGATAAGTCAAACTATTTTGATCTTCACCCATGCAAATTTTGTGGGAAAACAAATCATCCCTCAGTAAGGTGTCAAAAGTGCAAGCGGAAACAACTTCATTTTGAATGGTTAGGGAACTGGCGTTGGTGTTTGGAAGCCAATTTATTGGAGTAGTCTTATCGCCGGATTTATACACAAGTACAGTCGTACTTGATTGGAGATATTTCTATAGTTGATGGACATGAATGTTTTTCAAGATTTGATGATTTAGGGTATGATCGGGGCCCAGTTGATGTAGTCTTCTGAGTTGAAGATCTAGTCTTTAGACTCTGCCAGAAGACAGTTTGCTGTGCTAGATCTCTTCTTGGCCATACTTGCGAATGACGGTCAAGGGAATTGGAACCACTTGTCCCTGACAGGGAGGAAATCTAGTTGAGTCAGGTTCCAAGTTTGATTTTGAGTCAGGTTCCAATTTTGATTTAGAGCCTATGAACAGATGATCAAGTATGCAACCTAGTTCTTGGTATGCAATCTTGTTCCTGAACATATTATTCTTGATAGTTTGTGGTCAACTTAAAACCACCAATTGAGCAGAAGACATAAATTTATGCTTGTTATTGTTGTTTATAGTTTGTGGTCAACTTAAAACCACAAATTGAGTAGAAGTAATGAAGTTCTGCTTGCCACATTTTCATATTTTTGAGCCTTGAGCTTTTGTTAGTTTATGGTCAACTTAAAACCATGCCATTTAGGAAGAAATGAGCTTCTGCTAGACATTCGGTTTGTGGTCATCCCGAAACCACCAGATTGGTTTGCGGTCATCCTGAAACCACCAGATGAGTTTGTGGTCAACCTTAAACCACCAATTTAGTAGAAGACATCAACTTCTGCTATTTTTTTTTTTAGAGTTCAAAGAGCATCTTTAGCCAACCCTCTGAATATTCGCTTGACACATGTGATTGTCAAGTAGTGACAGTTTTTCAGGCAAGAACGAACTTATGATTAAGGGGGGATGTTAAAACACTAATCATAAGTTAGTTGGTTAGTTAAGTTAACCTAACTGTTATACAGTTACATGACAATTATGGTCTTTTGTATTATATATGTACATCTATGTACATGATTCTTTACAGAAGTATTGATGAATAGAGTATGCCTTTTCTGTCATTGTTTAGTTATCTCCGTTCATCATGGTTTCTTGATTGCTTCTATTATTTCCATTATATTTCTTCTCTTTTCTTCATTATGAATCTAACAGCAACCCCAACAATTTTACAAGAAATATCATTTCCCATAAAAACAAAATCGTCATCAATACATTGGTAAGTTGAGAACCAATTTCTATGAAGACACATATGATTGGACACACCAGAGTCTAACAACCAATGTTGATCATGTTGTGAAACATTACAAATAGATAAAACCTCATCATTCATACTTGAACTTAATTTAGTTGAACTGGCTTCCTTTTCTTCCTTTGTGAAGTCTTCTTTGGATGCTAGTTGTCTTTTCCAACAATCCTTTTTGAGATGCCCTGATTTGTTACAATACCAACATTTTAGCTTACCCTTCTTGCCTTTCGAATTAGATCTTGATGTACCTTTCGTAATTTTCCCTCTTTCTGTAGATTGTCCTCTAGCCACCATTGCTTCTGATGTTGAGGTTTCTTGACTGGATTTTCTCCTCATCTCCTCAAACAACAAAGCTCCCACAACAATACCATAATAAATGGCGTATGTTGTGCTAAACCACATAGATGTGACTAAATGATCCCAATATTCAAGTAATGGACACAATAGGATAATTGCTTTGCCTTCATCTTCACATTTTACTTCCATACTAAATAATTGTAAAATGAGAATATAAAAAACATTTAAATAAGCGACAATTTATGTACCTTCTTTCATTTATAAGCTATACAACTTCCTCTTCATTTATAGAGATGATCCTTCATAAAATTTTGTACTTAAAAAATTCGGCATTCATACCATACTCCACAGATATCTCTCCATGAGTGTAACGCTCCTCTCGAAAGGTGTAGGGCGCGTTGTTCTTGCAAATTTCAATCGAGCGTAATTCTACGAGTGTATTAACGCTTCCCTTAACAGGGCTAGCATGCATTAGAAAAGAAAATAACGCCCCCTACAATGAATCCGTCATCCAACATTTGGAACACAAATATCCACGTGCAGGTTTTAGTGGAAACTCGTTCTCACAACATGAAATTGGCTACTCTTTCTTCAACACGCCAGATCTCTTGGCTTCGCTAGACTCACCTGCTTTGATACCACTTGTTGCACAATGAAAGATTAAACCAAATAGATTTAAATGACAAGAAGTTAACAAAACAGTGATAACAACAATCACATATAATTGAACACAATATTTACTATTTTATAATTGAAAAGAGAAAAAAATAAATAAATAAAAAAAAATCACCTAATAAAAACTATTTTATAGAATATTTAAACTAAACCATTTTATAGAATATTTAAACTACCCGAATATTTTAGACGTTACGTACGATTCACTGTATTCTACACCACTTAATTTACAAATCAAAATTGTTTGTGAATGGTGAACATGGACAAGTGTGACGCGGAATTTGAAATCGGACCATAAAAACTTTTAAAAACTGAGCGAATCTCCAGAAATAGCAAATGGCAGAGAATGATTGGGTCTAACGTTGGAGCGAAACAAAAAACCTTGGGATTCTGAAGTTCTGCATTGTCCGACCGTTATGTTATGCAGACAAGATAACCCAGGAGGAGTTAACAGTGAAGGAAGAAACGATGTCTGTGAATTGCGAGGAAGGAGCCATTGAGAGCGTGGAGTTATGAAACATCACAGCACACAGCGTCGCCTACGTGAAAGGAAGCCCCCCAGCCCGACACGCCGGCACGGGCTTTAAAGCCTCCCGTTCTCTGCACCACCAAGTCCGCTCGCACGTCTATTTATGCTCCCTTCCTCACACGTTCATCCGCACTTCGCGCCTTCCACGCAGCTTCACCTTCCGGCTATAAAACTGGTTCACACAATTCTCAATATCTACCCAACAAACGATTTGCCATTCTGAATCTGCTCTGCCCTCTGAATTGAATTTTCTCCTGGACGATTTTGTTCAGCGCCCCCCATCTCCCCTTTTTCTCTGAAATCTGCTCAGCAAGAAGAATTTGGGTGCGCAGAAGAGAGCTCCACAACACGACGCAATGACGGTATATACTTCAATTTTCTCTGCATTTTTACTCTTCTAATTTGTGCATTCCTTTTTCTGTTTGTTATCGCTATTAACTAATTAGCCACGTCGAGCTTGCAAGTTCAGTAAACACAGAGCTCCATAACTCTAGACATGCATCCTCAAGCGCAGCAAGATGAGTCTCAGGTTCATAGATGGATCTAGCGTAGTGTTTTAACTTTTCAATAATCATATTCCTCACAAACAAGATGCTGTTTTGTCTAATGAGTCCTTATTTTTCAATTCTCTATTTTAGTCCTTATTTCTCAATTCTCTATTTTATGAAGAGAAAATCATCTTCAGAGAAAGTCAATTCTCTACTCTTTCCAAAAATTCATTAGATCTTCTCCATTCTTTCCGGAACGTCATTAGATCTTAGATATCAGATGTAATAAAAAAAAATATTATATATATATAAACAATATCTGACAAATTATATATATATGAACAATGGAATAGTCATTTCAGCACACTCTACAAAGGAAATCATTCATAAATCCAATTGTTGTGCATAATTTGTTTTCAATTTATCTTTAGATAATTAGTTTAAGAGTTGCATAATGATGATGACTTTTAAGATGAATATGGTATCAACCAAAAGTTGGTCTGCAATTTTGACCAACATCACTTGTGATGTAGATATACACGGTAGTGTGAAGTTTTGACCAAAAGCATAAAAGATGTAGACACACATGATGGTCAAAGTAGGACAACTAAGCATGAAATATGAAATTAGTGCATTTTCAAGGAAGCCAAAGATGCAAAGGTGCATGGTAAAGGTAGTCAAAATGCATCTATTTTAGCACTTTTGTGAGTGCTTTTTTAGCTAAAACTTAGAGAATGATTTGAATTTCACTTTGAAAATGCATTTTTCCCATGTTTTCACATTGTGTCATACCTCTAAATCCATTTTTAAACTTACAAGGATGTGTTTTCTATTGGATAAATCAAAGCATGCTAGATTTTCTTTTATTGAGTTCCAATAAGGATGAAAAAAGCAAATGCATTTTGAATACCCTTTATCCTTGCTAACATGCTAGATTTTCTTTTATTGTGTTCCACTAAGGATGGAAAAAAGGAAATGCATTTTGAATATAGTTTATCCTATGTTGAAACAATCACAAAAGTAAATTGAAAAGTGTGAAAGAAGTGCAAAGATGTTAATAAAAATGAAACATGATACTTGAAGAAATGAAAAATGAGGAGGAAGCTTGTGCGTGTTAACGGAAGAATGTGTTTGGAATGACACAAACAAAACAAAAAACATTGCTAATAAAAATGAAATTTGATACTTGAACTGAAAACGATAAAGGAAGCTTATGGGCACTTGTGGAAGAATGTGTGTGGAATGGCATAAGAGAACAATGCTAATAAAAATAAGAGTTGATAATTGAAGAAGTGAAAAGTGAGAGAGTTTTTAGACACCTACAACTAATTATAACATAGAGGAAGATGAAGAGCCACACTAATAAATGAGAAAGAGATTCCAATAAAATATTGAATATTGAGATAATAGAGATAGTGTGTGAAAGTAGCATATATTCTAATCTCAAGGGATGGATCAAGAATATGTATAGATAAAGGTATTTATTTTTATGAAAGTTATCAAACTCTTATCTACAGTGATTGTCAAAAAAATGCTCCCATGCAAATTTTCAACATATATAAAATTTCTATTGAAAATAAGTTAAAATTCATTTAAGGAGGTTAAGTTATGACAATGGTTCTTAATATACCTCTCAATTCTTTAAGATATATTGTGACTGTAAAGTGATTAAGCTCAAGTATGAAGCCATCGTGAATTTTTTGTGCCTTGCAAACTTGCTTTCTCCATGCTTGTCAAATAGTCTCAACATCTCTTGTCGGATGGACTTCATCAATGGTGCCAATCTCTAGATGTGGAATCTAGCCTTGCTCACATGGACCATTTACTGACCTCCATAGGCATTGCTCCATTCTAGTGGTGTTTCCATCGACCCCATAACTAATAATTGGGTTGAATACGATGTCATGATTGTTTTACTCGTCTACGTGGTTTCCATTTACATACTTCTTCTCTGGGTCCATCTAGATTGCCAACTACTCATTGCACAATATACATTTTTTTACAACATCTGTGAGCCTTGCATCTTCAAGAAATTTATATGGCTTAGACTTCAATCATGACATTTTGATACCATTACAATTATCCTTTTTCCTATAAGTTACAATTCCTATGTAGATAATTTAGCAAAATAGATATTGAATTGCAAATTATACATTAATGCAAGCAAGAAAGAAAAAGAACATGTACATACATCATGATGTTTTGAAACCATTACAATATTATAAATGCCACCTCCACCCCAAAAGTATAATACATGGAAATATTCAAAAAGTGGGGTCACTATACCTGCTAGAAAAAAAACAAAAATCCTACTAGCCCATATGGTGGGGGAAGCAATCCAAGTATTACATGCATCTCATCAATGAGGTGCAACCTTTCCTCCAAGACCCCTTTGTTAGAGGAAATACAAACCATAAAACAATGGATGGTTAGAGGCCTCCATGCAATAAACATACTAATAAAAAATACATTTTGTTTTGGTTGTAGAGAGCATAACAACATTCAAGTATAATTTTTTTTGAAAAAGGTTGGGTGGTACTCAAGGGAATGGAACCCTATGTCGACAAGTTTCGACCATTGTGTCAAGGGGACTAAGTTTTAGATAACAAACTTACTCTCTAAGTAGTTCATATATCATTAGATTAATTTATGTTTAGTATGAATTTGAGATTTGAGTTGAGCATTAATTATTTTGTGATTTCTTGGGATTATGTTTGTGGTGGGTGGTCTAATAAATATTTTGCAACGTTTAAGTAAACATTGAGCCAAAATGTTATTCAATTGATGTGTCAACTTTCCCTCTACCAATTCACAAGTTCTTTTATGGCAATTGATGTGTCAAAGTTAGGTAAAATTGCAAGTTCCTCTATGGTGGAAGATGACCAATATTAAATATTTATTCATCTAAGGAAGAGGTATTATAAATAGAAATCATGTTCTCTAATTTCTACAAATTAGAAGTACATCAATATTGATGGTTTTCATTTTTATTATGTCCACCTAGGACATATAACATCTGTAAACTTGGATTAATACTTTCCATACCGAAGCTTCTTTTTCCCATGGTTTTTCTATAGTTTTAAGGTTGATAGTATTGATGGGATGACACCTTCGGATTGTCATACACTACATGTCGTCCTATGACATATGGTCTATGTTGCAAGAAGATGACTTTAACCATGGGCTTGTATTAGTTGGCCCCACATACAGATAGACAATAAACTCCATATCCATAGTTTGGCATAGGTTTCATTTTTGTCAATTTATAATTAAGTAATTTTCAAATTTCCCATTAGCTCTGGCCTTGCTAACATCATCATTGGGTTGTGAGCTCATGCATTGGGTGGTTTCATTTTTTCATTTCTCACTTAGCTCTGTTTGTTGGCCTATGGATTCACTTTGGCATTCTAGTCTTCATTGTGAGCTATGGAGAGTGGCTTCATTTCCTACTCGGTGGTGGGTGGTTTCCCTTTCTACACCAGGTTCCTCACCTACTTTGTGACTCTGTTTACTTTCTTGTGAACTCATTCTAGCATTTTGTTCTTCATGTGGTCTTCATTATGAGCTCTAGTTTGTTCTTCATTATGAGCTCTTATTTGGTGTTTATTATATTAATCTCTAGCGTTGGGTGGTTTCATTTCGTGCTTGGTGACATTGGGCAGTTTCATTTTTGTATTTCTTATGAAATACCCCAAATGGATTTAATTAATAAAATCGAGTAATGTAATTTAATTCATTATTGTAATACATTTAATTAAAATAATTAAACTCATTTATGTAATTAAGTCAGTTATATTAATTAATTAATTAGGTTTGATTATGATTTAATCGATGGATTGAATAATATAATTGAATAAATGAAATAATTATTTATTAGAACATGTGTGATGGGGTGAGTTAGAAAGGAGAGAAGTATATAGGAATTTATGAGGGAAGGGGGGAAAGTCAAGGAGGGATTAGGTATATTGGGAGGGGGTGTCGAGAGAGGAAGTGAAGGATGGGAGAATAAGGAGGGGGTTTGTCATGTTGGAGGGGATCATTCAGAGGGGAGAAAGGAGCAAAAAATTGAGAGAAAGAATTTGGGTTGTAAAATTTTGGACTCATATGAGATTGGTTGGTTGCTGGGAATTTTGGGTCTGAGGGCTAGGAAACCGCAAGGATTCCTAGAGCTAGGGAGTCGGAGAGGTTGTTACTAGCTAGATGGGAAGAAAATATTTGGTTTTGGGAAATTTTGACAAGGGACTAAATCGATCAGAACTTGAGGTATTTTACTAGTTGATTTATTTTGTAATTATTGTGATCAAATTGTTAAATTGTGTTGTCTATTTACCAGGTTATTACTTGCGTCAAATTAAATAGAAATCTAAACTAAATTGTTGTAATGAAACTTCTTACATTCATATCTTTCATAAATTGGAAACTCACTTCACATATTCAAAACATTTTCTTACATAAAAGTGTCACTTAGGCATATTCAAAGGCCCTAAAATTTAGGGCCTCACATCTTACTTAGCTTATTAGGGTTTCTTGTTTGTTTTAATTCTTGGCCAAATTTATGGTTAAAAATTTGGGAGCATAAACATAGCTCAAAGCATCATGTGTGGGAATAAATAACAAAGACTAGTTATATTAGGTTTAAACATGAGGTATAATTATTTCAAGGCAATTATAATTTGAGAATTCATGTCATCCACTTCTGGTGCTTATGGCAGTTCTAGGTCAATTGCTTTAGTCATCCTTTCCTTCACTACATACAAATTTATAATCTTTTAGGGATTGTCTATTGTGATTTTAGGGCTTTGTAGTGTTTTTTGTATGGGATTCTATGATGAGGGTTCACTTCAACGATGATTTATTCTAGGAATATGTGGTTTTCCTACTTTGTATCTTTTCTAGGGTTTCCACCACAATGTTTACTAGGTGGCCTTCTCTACTATGGTTTCACTTCAATGCATAAGGGGTTTCATGGTCTATCTCTTACATTTTTCATGGAAGGTAGGCTATATAGAGGGCTCTACAAACCCTACATATTGTATTATGGTGGTGTGTTGGCTATGCAGAGTGTTCTAGACAACCTTCAAGTTAGTTCCCTATCTTTTGCAAGTTGGTTTTTATTGGTAATCAAGCATGTGACATGAAATATTCATGTCATTGCACTATTTGGTTCAAAAACATATTTGCATTGTTGCTTAGGGTTAATGATCATTTGTTCTTCTCTCTTCACCTCATTGTCTATGCATGGTCCTCCTTGTTTATTACCTTTAAGTACCCAATAAGGATAATTTGAGGCCAAAATGCTTTTTGGCTCAACCTAACCATGGTGGTTGTGAGAATTCCATCTTGTAGTTACCTTTTAATATCTTAAAGGCATGGTCTATGTAGTATTTGGAATTTGAGTTTAAATCATTTGGCATAGTTTAAAGCTAAAGATTACTTCCCTATAAGAAGTGGGTGTAACTAATAGTTCTTTGATGCTTATTTCTTTCCACATTGAGAACTTCATCTTTTTCCTCGAATGGTAAATATGAAAATGTTCAAGTCTTTGTATGATATTTAGTTGTGAGGGTGAATTTTTTGTTGATAGAATTCTTTTTTATTCCTCAAACCGTCTCCTCTTCAAAATACTATAAGACGTTTGCAAAATGGTTAGTGATTCCATTTTTTTTTTCAAGAAGTATGGAATGGTTTCGACCTATTCATTATCTACATCCATTTTATAAATATGCAACCTCTATTCTCTAGTTTTATTCTCAATGTTTGGGTCTGATTGTTCCTATGAAACCATTATAGTATGTATATGTAGAAGCGGTTTTTAGAAAACCAATACTCTCAGTATTCACACATTTTATATATAGGTTGATCGCGATTTTGATTCATTGTGGTCGAGTTCTTCACTTTAGCTAATACAAATAGTATAGCTCCCTTAATGAGATTTGTGCTTTCTTTCATCCTTGACTTGCATAAAGATCTAAAACGTTCAAGGTGTTTTCTTGGAAATGGATCCCCTTTAGCTCAAATCCTTTCCTACCCAAAACTTTGTTAAGTTGACCACATGTAGGTTCCTTCTTGGCAATGTGTGTGCATCCATTGATATAAGAGATATATGTTAATATACTTACAACTCTAGTTCATAATTGTACATGATGTTAATCATTGGCTCATAAGTTTATTATAGAAGAAAGTCATACATGCACTATTAGCATAGTGTTATGGATTATGATAGTTACGAGTTGTTGTAAAAGTGAACAACATAAAAAATCTACCTTGTAATTCTTCCTATGAAGCCATTATAGTATGTATACCTACTAGTGCTTGATAGAAAATGAATACTCTCATTCTTTGAACACTACATGCATAGGTTGATCATGATTTTATTTCATCATGTAGTCGAGGTATCTTCTTTAGCTAATACAAATAGTATAGCTCCCTTATTGAATTATATGCTTCCTTTCATGCTTGACTTAAATACAAATCTAAAATGTCAAAGGCGTTGGATTGGAAATGGACCTTGTTTGTCTGAAATCCATTCCAAATTTATGCCTAGAATTTTGTTAAGTTAATCGTGCCTAGGTTATTTGCTAGTAATGTGTGTGAAGTATTTGATATAATATATATGTTAATATACTCATATCTCCAATTTAGAATTATGCATGGTGTTCATCCTTGGCTCATAAGTTTATTCTAGAATAAAATCTTGCATGCACTATTAACCTGGTGCTATGAATTATAATATTTGTGAGTTGTTGTAAAAATGAACAAGATACAAAGCCTACCTTGTATATATGTAAAAGAAAAACAAATCAATAGCCCATATTCTTATAATATTTTTTTACTATTTACATAATCGTGTGCATGAAATCATTAATCTTAATGGGTCTATAATGTTTTATACGATGTTATGAACAATATATCTTCCTTAATGATTTATGTGCTTCCTTTCACCCCCAAATTGCATACATACCTAAAATGTGCAAGATGTAGGCTTTGAAATTGATCCCATTTGGCCAAAATCCATCTTGCCTAGAATATTGTTAAGTTGATCATGCCTAGGTTCCTTATTGGTAATGTGTTTGAAGCCATTGATATAAGAGGTATATCTTAATATACATACAACTCTAGTTCATGATTGTACATGGTGTTCATCCTTGGAAATATTTAGCTAATATGAATAGTATATCTCCTTTAATTATTTTTGTGCCTCCTTTCATCCTCGACTTGCATACAAATATAAAATGTTCAAGGTGTTGGCTTAGAAATGGACACCCTTTGGCTCAATTTCATTCCTTCCCACTTTGTTAAGTTACGTTGTGCTTATGTTACCTTCTTATAATTTGTGTGCATCCATTGATATCAGACATATATGTTAATATATGTATATCTCCAATTCATAATTGTGCATGGTGTTCATCCTTGTGTCATAAGTTTATTATAGAAGAAAGTCATGGATGTACTATTAACATAATTCTGATTATGATAGTTTTGAGTTGTTGTAAAAATGAAGAACAAACAAAGACTACCTTGCAATCATTCCTATGAAATCATTATAGTATGTATACCTAGCAGTGAATAATGGAAAATAGATACTCTCATTCTTTGAAAGTTTCATACGCAAGTTGATTGTGATTTTGTTTCAGTGTATCCAAGGTCTTTGTGTTAGCTAATATGAATAACATAGACCCCTTAATGACTTTTGTTCTTCCTTTCATCCTCAACTTGCATATAAATCTAGAATGTTCAAGGTGTTGACTTGGAAACGATCCTTGTTTGGCTGAAATCCATTCTTGCCCAAAATACATGCTTAGGTTCCTTTTTGGTATTGCCTGAAACCATTGATATAAGAGATATATGTTAATATACTTATAGCTCTAGTACATAATTGTACATGGTGTTCATCCTTAGATCATAAGTTAATTATAGATTTAAGTCATATATTTTCTATTAACATAGTGCTATATATTATGATAGTTGTGAGTTTTTGTAAAAATGAACAAGATACAAAGCATGCCTTGTATATGTGTAAATGAAACACAATAAGCAGTCCATATACTTACATTGTTTTGTTACTATTTACATAGTCTTGTGCATGCAATCACTATTCTTAATGGGTACATGATGTTTAGTGAAGTGTATACAACATTGTGTTCTTTTTCATGAAATCCATGATACATGGCATTATGATATACATTAATCACTCTATATGTTTTATATGTTTTACGTGTTTGATAGAGAAAGTGTTGATAGCCCTTTCTTTAGTTTTGTGATGAGGAGTACTTTACTCCCGAACAATAGAATGCTTCCCTTTTTAGAAATTCTTGAAATCTATCAAGTAATATGTTTATCCATATACTCCTCTAGCCAAAATGCAAGATTTCCTTGCCATAGACATAAATCACATATAGTTTAGATTATCTTACTTAAGTGGTGGGATATATTTATCTACAATAATGAGTATTGTATTTCTACTAAAGTTGATCATTTTAAGATTGAAAGCTTGCCTACTTCATGAGCATTTAATAAGCTCGAACCACACTTTTATGCCCTTGAAAATTTGTATATATTGAACTAATATTACTTTGTGTATGTGTAAAAGAAAAACAACCATCAACCCATATACTTATACTATCGTTTTAATATTTACATAGTCTTCTACATGCAATTATTATTCTTAATGTGTCCATAATGTCTTGTATGATGTTAAGAATAATGTAACTTTTCCAATGACTTATGTGCTTCCATTCATCCTCAACTTTCATACAAATATAAAATGTTCAAGGTGTTGGCTTGGAAATGGAGCTCGTTTCGATGAAATCCACTCTTGCCTCAAAATCTGTTAAGTTGGCCATCCCTAGGTTCCTTGTTGGTAATGTGTGTGAATCCATTGATATAAGATATATATATTAGTATACTTATAGCTCCAATGCATAATTTTATATGGTTCTCATCCTTGGTTCCTAAGTTTATTATAAAAGAAACTCATGCATGCATTATTAACATATCAATATGGATTATGATAGTTGTGAGTTGTTGTAAAAATGAACAAGATACAAAGCCTACCATGTATATGTATAAAATAAACACAATTTGTAGCCCATACTTACAATATTTTGTTACTATTTACATAGCCTAGTGCATGCAATTATTATTCTTAATAGGTCCATGATGTTTAGTGAAGTGCATAAAACATTGCATTATTTTCACAAAATCCATTATACATGGCATTATGATATACATCAATCATTCAATATGGTCTTATTTGATACAACAAGTGTAAATAACCCTTTCTTTTGTTTGGTGATGATGCATTCTTTGCTCATGGACAATATAATGCTTCCCATTCTAGAAACCCTTGAAGTGTATCAAGTATGATGTTTATCCATACACCCCCCTAACGAAAATGTGAGCCTACCTTGTCATAGACAAAAATCATTCATAGTTTAGATTTTCTTCCTTAAGTGATGGGATTTATTTAGATACAACAATAAGTATTTCCTTTCTATTGGTGTTGATCAATTTAGGATTGGAATCTTGTCTACTTCATGAGCATATAATAAGCTTGGACTACACTTTTGTGTCCTTGCTATTTTGTATATGTTGTACTGATATTACTTGTGATTGTATTCTTGAAGGTTGTTGGAAAATATTTTTATGATTTTGCTAGGTTGATGATGTACTAAATAAAGAAAAGAATTTTTTGTTAGGTCATGTGTTCGAGTCATTCTGTACAAGTATAATATGAACTTTGTAATGATATTATTTGGACAAATATCTCATTTTTAAGTTCAATTTTGGTTGATTTTCCAAATTGAAAAAATGAACCCTAACATGAATGGGAGGATAGTCAAGTATACAAACAAAGCCTATTGTGGTTTCGATCGATCTTGCTTATATTTTATTCATGTACTTGTTGTTGTATGTGTATGTAATGGAAACCCAAATGGAGCATTTGAATTGTATCAAGAGAAAACATTTTAAGTTACATTTATTTTAAGTCTTGAACAATTGAGGAGAGTTTCGAGCTTGATATACAGTCATCATTACATTCTTTGTAGATGTTACCCTCTGTAACAAATTTCTCAATCAATTGAAAAGGAAAAAAATGGATTGGGAGCCATGCATATTTTTGTTTAAAATCCTATTTTGAATTCTATAATACATTGTAAAATGTGTCTCCTTTATGATTTATTTAAGATCTCAATATTTAAATCACATTTCATGATGTGTGATGTAGCAAATCCCAATGTTGTATTCAACCAACTAAATAACCAAGTTTATGCCCACTGAATGCACAACTACCAGTGTACTAGTGTTAACATAAATTAACATTTAAAGAATGCCATGAGGAATTGTCAGTCACAGAAAAAAAAAGAAACAAGAAACACCACCATTTAAACAAGGACCGAAGATTCTTTATTTGTTGAGCATGTGTTGTCATTGATTTCAACATGGTGCATAGATAGTATGGTGCAAATTTGGTGCGCATGCAGAGGAAGTGCATAATAGGATTATTTCTACACAGGTAGAGGAAGTGCACGGTAGAATTATTTCTACACAGGTAGATGAAGTGCACGGTAGGATTCTTTCTACACAGGAAGAGGAAGTGCATGGAAAGATTGAATGACAAAGGGATCAAACGATGCAAAATAAATCACGGAAGTGTTTGAGTCTGCCAGAAGTGTGCCAAAACATGAGGATGGCCTATGACACATTTTAGAAGTAAAGTAGATTACGACAAATTCCCTTGTCTGCAAGTGAATCAACAGATGTTTGTGCTGCAACACACTGACAAATGTGAAAATATCGCATTGTTCCTTGAGAAAAGCAATGAGTGACAGAGTAGACTACGATGGGGTGAGTTTATCTGCACATTAGATGCTTTGTAAACTAAAATGTGAATTACTGCAACATTGAATGATTTGGTAAAACAATAAATGTTTGGTCTGTTTGAGTTAGTCAAAATGTCTGGAACATAAGTTTGTCCACATTTAACTAATTGGACTTTTATTTGGTCAAAATATGTTCACGATGTAACTGTCATGCGTCAACATACTTTATTTATACATAAGTGTAACTGAAAGAAGTTTGATCTGGTCAAAATTTGTCCACATTGTAACTATTATGGATCCACATACATGAAGGGGAACTCAGAAAAAAACACTATAAATAAGGACGTGCTCTATTTAATTTTTGGCACGGATGAAAAGAGAAGAAAAAGGACCTGTAACTGTTCAACAAAACTATCATATTAATTTTTAGAGAAAGGTACACTTCTGTAAGAAAATTTTGTTTTCATGGTGGTAGGTTGGTGCCAGGGTGAGTTGAAACTCACAAAGGATTAGTGTCCTCATTATCTGCAATAGGTTGGTTCCTGAGAGGATTGGAGTCCTCATTGTTTGCGATAGGTTGGTGCCTGAGAGGATTGGTGTCCTCATTTGCATCAGGTTGGTGCCTATGAGGATTGGTGTCCTCATTATCTGCGACATGTTAGTGCCTAAGAGGATTAGTGTCCTCATTTGTGACAAGTGGGTGCCTATTAAGCTAAAAAATTGTAAATTGTAAGTTGGTGCTTGCAGAAGAACATAAAGAAAGATGTTTTGTGGTTTTCTCCCGCATTGGTTTTCCACATAAAATTTCTAGTGCAATGTGCTTTCTCTATTTTGTTTTGTGTTCTGCATGTACTTCTGATTAAGTAAGCATGTCTAAACAACTTTAATTTGTTGCAAAGGAAAGAAAATTTAGAAATATGATACAATATTGATTCACCCCTCCCCTCTCAATATTGTTGTAAGTTATAACAATTGGTATAAGAGCGCAGGTACCTTCAATAACAACCTAACAACTAGAAGGAAGATCACATAGAAAGTATGTCAAATAAAGATTATTTTTCTTCTTCAACCGGACCTCCTATGTCCAATGGAACAAATTTTTCATTTTGGAAAATCAGAATGAAGATCTACTTGATGTCTCTCGGTATGGAAATCTAGCAGATTGTGGTAAATGGTTATAAAATTCCAACTACTCTTCCAATTGATGAAGCCGATAAGAAAAACTACTACAATAATGAAAGAGATATGAATTCCACCCAAGGAGGACTTGCATAAACATAATTCATCAAAGTAATGCAGTTGGAATCTGCAAAGGAAATCCGAGACAACCTGGTACGCAGTTATGAAGGAGACAAGAAAGTAAAGCTAGCCAAACTTCAAGCCTACATAATGCGATTTGAAATCCTAAGAATGAGTGAAGATGAAAATGTTGTAGGTTTATTTCTCAGAGTAGATGAGACTATAAACACTATGAAAGGGCTAGGTGAGAATATTGAAGAAACTATAATAGTTCAGAAGGTACTGAGATCTCTTCCCTCAAGACTAGATGCAAACATTTCTTCTATAGAAGAAATGCATGAACTAGATAAACTAACTATGGATAGGCTCTATGGAATTCTAACTGCTTATGAGATGAGGACAAGGAAATAATAATGAGATCTAAAGGACACAGTCTTTAAGGTGTCAATCAAAACATCAACATCTCAAGATCATGATCCATCATAACACTTCTTAGAAGAAGAAGAAGCTAACTTTGTAAGGAAACTAAAGAGGGGATTTGGAAAATATAAAGCTATGTTACCATTCAAATTCTTTCATTGTGGTAAATTTGGTCATTTTGCATCTAAATTTCCTTTCAAACAAAACAACACCAATGAAAGAAAAGGAAAGGATAAATCTAGGGAGAAAAAGTCTTATAAAAGGAACATTTTTTATTCAAAAGAGGATAGAAATAACTCTTCTGACATTGAAGAAGAAGAATTTGAGCCAAATACAACTATAGATGAAAAAATTATCATGACTTTAGAACAACACACATCTGATCAAGAAAAAATAGGCACAAAAGAGTATGAAACTATAGTAGACATGGAAGGAGAAATCATTAGTGCTATGGAAGAAATCTACCGACTCAAGAAAAAGAATAAACTAAGAAAAGAGCAGTTACAGTTTTATAAATAAAAGGACAATGAGATAAACTAATATATAGTCATCTTAAAAATTCAACTAGAAGAGGCCAAAATAAGAGAAGAAGTATTGATAAATTAGATAAAAGAAAAGAAGAAAATCTGTGACAAACTAGAAGCAGAAATAATGTCCTTAAAAAAAGTCCAAGACTCAAGTTAAGTTCATAAAAGGATTTGAAACTCTAGATAACATTCTCAGCAATCAAAGATCACCAGATGACAAGACAGGGCTAGGATATAGGGCAAGACTGAAAATTGTCAAAGGGAAATCAAGTACTAGCATGTCAACTAGTGAGGAGCCTACAAGTTATGCAAATCTCTCAAGGGAAACAACAATCAAACCAACAAATCAAACTATGATAAGAAGAAGAAGTTAGAACTGGATCGACCCAACTATACAAACAAATATGAAACAAGGAAGCAACATGTTCCTGAATCTTATCAAGATGGTAGACAAAGAATGATACCTACAAGTAATTTTTTCATTCCAAGGCATCCAAATGTTTTCCGTGGATATTTTTTCTCTTGTGGCAACTTTGGACATAAGGTTGTGAGTTGTAGTACTTTTAACAAGAATGTAGGAATGAGATTCAATAAACCTCGAATGACTATGTATCAAACTATCATCTCTCCTCTATTAAATGACCTTGAATGCCACATATGAAATATTTTTGGACACAAGGAAAGTGAATGAAGAAGCAATATGTTTCCTATCTATAAGCGAGACAAACAAGAATATTTTACCAAGGTTTGGAGGAAGAAAAAAAAGTGTGGACTGGCTCTATATGCCAAAAACCAAGAAAATCAATGGTATATTGACAGTGGATTCTCCAAGCACATGATAGGAGACAAGAGTAAGTTTGAATTCCTAACTGAAGAAAAAGGTGGTAATGTTAATTTTGGAAACAATGCTCCAACTAGAATTAGAGAAAAAATAATTGTTGTATTAGACGAAGATAAGAAAGGAAAGACCAAAGCACGAAATGTGTTCTATGTAGATGGTCTAAAACATAACTTGTAAGTGTAAGTCAAATGTGTGAGCAAGGACACAATGTTCTCTTTCATTCAAAAGGTTGTAAGGTAATGGATGTGAATACATGAAACATTGTTGCCAAGGCAGTCAGAACTTCAGGAAATGTGTATGTTCTAGAAGAAGGAAAAGAAAAATGTTCTATTGGTAAAACTGACGAGAGATGGCTTTGGCACAAAAGAATAGACCATCTTAGTTGTAAACATATTGTTAAGCTAGGAAGAAAATATGTTGTGCCCAAAATTTCCAGACCTGAGAATATTGTTTGTAAGTCATTGTTTGACAACATATGTATTCCAACATAGGATGAACACCTTCAGTAACCACTCACACAACCAAATCAAATTTCAACACACTGATATTTTGACATGGTAAAACCCTTACGGGGAAACATCCATGGCCCCAACCAACACAACCACTTGGAGAAATTTATTAATGCAAAAGAAAAAGATTTCAAAGATATTTTACAAGAAAGTTTCTCACAATTGATCATCCAAAAATGACCCTCCATGTCATTTAAATAGAGATAATGGACCAATCGGGTGTTAAACCATAGATCAATGTACTCGTTAAGTTCGAGGAGAATATGAACCATTGGATCACTCTATCTTAGGAACATATCGTGACCATTGAATTTACTAACTACAAATACATACTAAAGAAACACACATTTACCTAACAACACATTAGACCAAGTAGATCTTAACTAACTCCTAAGTGTCTAAATATCCTAACATCTCCCCTTAAGAAAAACTTGGGATATGATTGAAGGATTTACAAAAGTGACACAATAGGAGAAGGAAGGATGCATTAGAACCTATCCCCCCTTAATGACAATTTCATGAACTCCCAACATAGATCAAAGTTTAGAAAACTCCACTTCTGTAAGAGACTCTGTGAAAATGTATGCAACTTGATATTTTGTAGGGAAAAAGAGCACTTCAATAACTCGATCATGAATGAGCTTTATGATGAAGTGCATTTGTAGCTCGATGTGTTTGTTGTGTTGATGTTGAACTGAGTCTTTGGAAAGCTTGATGGCACTATGATTGTCACACCAAAGGCTAGTCATATGTTGCTACTGGAATCAAAACTCTAAAAGGATCTGTCGAATCCAAAAGGCTTCCTGACTTTCATTTATCGTTGCTCAGTACTATGCTTCTGTTGAAGAAAGTGCAATAGCATGTTGTTTCTTATAGGCCCAAGTGACAAGTCCTGAACGAAGGCTGAAAACATAACCTGCAGTAGAATTTCAATCATTAGGGTCACTGACCCAATATGAATCAGTGAAAACAACCAATAAAGGAGTTACCCCTTAAATGTAATGTATCCCGAACTGAATTGTACCCCAGACATAATGAAGTGTCCTTTTAGTTGATTTCCAATGGATTTCATGGGGTGTTTGCATATACCTGGAAACAAGACCAACAACAAAGGAAATATCAGGACGAGTATGAGTCAAGTATAAGAGGCTACCAACTAACTAATGGTAAAAAGTGGCATCAACTTTAGGATAGGTATAGGTGGAAACAAGATTGAATCCAGACTAGAAGGGAGAATGGGTTGGTTTACAATATTCCATGTGAAAGCGACGAAGAAGGTCACAAGCATACATAGACTAGGAAAGAAAAATTCCTTCATTGGTTTGCAAAAATTGGAGGCCAAGGTAATAGTGCAAAAATCCTAACTCTGTCATTTCAAATTTCTTCTTAAGACTGGTTTTCACATGGTTTAAAAGTTTTGAGTCACTACCAGTAAGGATAAGGTCATCAACATAAAGACTACCAGTAAGGATAAGGTCATCAACATAAAGAACAAGGATTGTGAGATGGCTTCCTACTTTCTTGGTATAGACATTAGGATCATAATGGCATCTAGAAAATTTTGTGTCAATAAGAAAGCTGTCCATTTTGACATACCAAGCTCAGGGAGCTTGCTTAATACCATAAAGATATTTCTTAAGGCAACAAACAAGTCTAGAGTCATTTTGGACATAGCCATGAGGTTTTTCCATGTAGATTTCTTCATGCAAATCCCCATGCAAGAAGGTGGATTTAACATCCATCTGACAAACCTCCCATTTATGTGAAGAAACAAGGGCAAGAACAAGGTGGATGGAATTGATTTTGGCTACAGGGGCAAAGGTTTCATTATAGTCAATTCCTTCAACTTGGGAAAATCCTTTGGCAACTAATCGAGCCTTGTGTATTTCAACACTTCCATATGATGCATACTTAGTTCTGTAGACCCATTTACATATGACAAGTTTTCTTCCTTTTGGAATAGGTACAAGATCCCCAAGTATCATTTGCCAATAAATAATGATACTCTTCATGCATTATTGTATCCCAATCTGGATGACCTGAATCTTATACAAATGTCTCTGGATCACGAGTCTCTGAAACTTGAGCCAAAAGATAATAGGCTTGCTAGAACTGTGAACGTATTCAACGTTGATCTAAAGGATCACTGACAAGATCACCAGTTGCTTCTCGTGTTGAATGAACCCATCTAGGAAGCGATGGTGTTGATGTTGGTTCAAGTTCAATGGACTCATATGGAGGAGGGTGAGCAGGTGGAGGTGGATTTTCATCCTCACTGTCATCATCTAAGGAAGAAACCATAATATGAATAGAATAAGGCACAAATGACAAAGATGGCTCGCAGGTCAAAGAAGGAACAATCGTCGAATTAGGATCGGAGGCCTAGAGATCTTCATCAAATTTAACATCTCTTCTAATAATAATTTCATTACAATGTGATTGAAGAAGTATGTAACCTTTGACATCTTCAGAATAACCAACAAATATACACTTCTCACCTTTAGGCTACAATGCTTTCATTTTCTCATGAGGAATGTGAGCCCATGCTATACTGCCCAATACACGGAAGTGACTTACATTTGGTTTAATTTTAGTCCATGCTTCTTCCGGTGTTATATTTTCAAGAGCCTCTGTGGGAGTGTGATTTACTATGTAATTTTCACAATTGATGGCTTATTCCCAACACTTTAGACTTAATCCCTTATATTGGATCATACAATTAGCCATTTCTTTTAATGCGTGGTTCTTTCTCTCAGCAACACCATTTTGTTGAGGTGTATATGGAACAATGTGTCACATTTGGATTCCCTGTGTAGTGCAGTAACTTGTAAAATTATTTTTTACATATTCGCCTCCATTATCTATTCTTAACCTTTGAATTTGATGTCTAGATTTCTCCTTTGCAAGGGCCTTATAGGCCAAAAAATTTGCTCTTAATTTTTAAGAAGTAAACCCAAGTACGTTTGGAAAATTCATCATTGAAAATTAAGAAATACTTTCACCCAGAAAAATAAGGAGAAGAAAGTGGACCACACAAGTCACTATGAACAAGCTGCAAAGGGCCTGAGGTATGACAAGAGGCACGCTTGTCAAAACTATCTTGATGATTTTTTTTTAGAACACAACCGGCAAAAACACCATCTCTGCATGAAACAAGAGAATACCAGTCACCACCTGTTGATTACATAGTTGTTGCAGTGAGTGATATTTTAGATGACCAAACCGTTCATGCTAAATTTTGATCAAGTCATCACTATGAGAAACAAAAATTGATAGAAAAGATGATGACCCAAAGTTGTCAAACTTGTACAACCTAGTAATATCATCAACAATTCCAGTTGCAAGAACATGTTGAGGATCTTTGAGATCCTTCATTACAACTTGGTGAGGTGAAAACTCTACGGTTTTACCTTCACCTGAATGAGTGATTTGATATACTAATATAAGGTTACATGAAAGACTTGGAACACATGATACATCATTGAAATGACCATTATCTACATGAATTGTTCTAGATCCTACAACACTAAGATATCTATCATCACCAACAAATATTTTATTGGTATTACATTCATTTAGAGTAGAAAATATGTATTTCTCCTTAGCCATATGATAAGATGCTCCAGAGTCAATAAACTACTCATCAAAAAAAGAAGAAGTATAATTTGCATTGAAGGAGAAACCAGAAGCAGAAAGTGCATGTCCATGAGAAGAAGAAGAAGAAGTGGAATCAATATTGATGTTGTTCTTCTTCATCGTTGCTTCTAAAGATGGCATCCTCTTAAAAAATTTGGACTCATAATTACCATCTTTCACACAAAAGTTGAAATGTATGTCGGTCTTCTTATTTTTAGATTTTTCTTATTTGTCACCATTAGGAGCTGAAGTTGTTTGAGTGGGTTTGGGACCCTTGTTTTTCTTTTTGTTTTGGTGAGGGTGTTGCTTCTTGTGATTCTTGGGTTTATCTTTTTGTTGGGATACTAAGGATTTGTTGGAGGTACCTACAGTGTTGATCACTCCAAGGTGTACAATATTATCTTGTTATCTAATCAAAGTATCACAAAAGGACTCAAGAGTGGGTTTTTGATAAGCTTTCCCTAGAGCGTCTCTCGTGACATAGAAGGTAGATACAAAAACAACATATGCACTACCTAGCTTGGAAAAAATAATATAGATGCAACGCTCTTCCTCCAGCTTTATGTTACACTCTTCACATAAAATTCTATGTGTTTTAAACTTAGATAGATAGTATTCAATGCAAGAAAAATCGTTTGGACTTAAAGTTGATATCTGGTTTTCTAACTAATGTGCTCGAATAATATTGTGTTTACCAAACACAGATTCAAGATTTTCCCAAGTTTCATCGGGGTTATCAATTTCTTGAAGGTAGAGCCTTAAATCAGGATACATGGACATTCTTATTAGTCCATGTGATTTGTCATTCCTATTATCCCATTTGACTTTATTTTCATCATCAGTGGGTTCTTCTTCCTTTCCCAAGGTAATCCGGTACATGCCTTTACTTCTTAACAAATCCTCCATTTGAGATTTCCATTGGAAGTAGTTGGTGCTGGTAAACAAAATATCACTAGAAGAATCCATATTAAATATGCAGATAATATGGTTTTAAAAATCGAAATTGATGATCCGGATGGAAAGATCTAAAAAAATTAGGCAATTTAAAAAAACGACACTGAAAATGGACTTCGTATGTGAAAGTTATGCCCTTTTAAAAAAAACATAAATGGTAACCAAAGAGCCACGTGGCAAGTAGAAGTTGGTCCACATGGTGATACCCTTCCAAATAACCTCACTTTTACAAATAAGTTGCTTTATGAAGTGACCAACTTTTATAAAAAGAAGTGGGGATCACTTTTACAACGAAGTTACTTTATAAAACAAAGTTGCATGCAAAATAAATAACTTTAAAATAAAATATTAAAACCACTTATAGTGATTCACTTTTATACTTGAAGTCAATTACACTTTACAATGGATGCATGGAAATTTTCAAAAAAAGTAACAAAAAAAAGACTTGAACTCAAGACCTCTTACTTAATAAGGAAAATTTTAACAAAGTGAGCTAGCAACACATATTGTATTGTTTAGAAGGAGGATTGGATGTGTTGTTGTTGTGGAGACGACCTTGGAGAGAGTTCCCATAAAAAATTATTTTCACACAAGATTTTTTTTTTCTTCTCAATGACAACAATGGTTAGATCTTGGTTAACTTACCCGGAAAATGCACTTTTCCAATATGTTTATGATTTTCCAAGATATCACATGGCGTGAAGTAAAGAGAATACACAGATCCAAAAGAGTAGAAACCCATAAACAAAAAATATAAAACCAAAATAATACTCTGCAAAAATTTTACAAAGGCGTATTCAGGCTTTATACCTCCAGATCTGACTGAAATGGTCGTATCTTGGGCAAACAGAAACCTTTTCGAGCGAAAAGAAAATCATTCATAACTGAAATGAATGATCCATATGCAATGGAATAGTCCTCTAAACCCATAAATATACATAAATGGATGAAACCATAGATGAGGAAACTCGACTTCATGATCTCAATCTTCAATGGGAGCGGGTCTTCAAACAAGATTTGATACCATGTTTGACAACATGAGTATTCCAGCAGAGGATGAACACCTTAACTAACCACTCACACAACCAAATCAAATATCAACACATCAATATTTTAGCATGGTAAAACACCTACGGGGAAACATCCATGGCCCCAACCTACGTGACCACTTAGAACAATTTATTAATGCAAAAGAAAAAGATTACATAGAGATTTTACAAGAGAGTTTCTCACAATCAATCATCATCAAATGAACCTCCATGCTCTTTAAATATAGATCATGTACTAATCGAGGGTTAAGCCACAGATCAATGTAGTTGTTAAGATCGAGGAGAATATGAACCATTAGATCACTCTATGTTGGGAACATATCCTGACCGTCAGATTTCCAAACTACAAATGCATACTAATGCATACTAAATAAACACACTAAGAAACACACTTTTACCTAACGACATATTAGGCCAAGTATATCTTAACTAACTCCTAAGTGTCTAAATATCCTAACAGTCATGTTAGTTTGGAAAACAATCAAGAGTTCAATAGTTCAATTCAAGGCAAGAGAACACTCCACCACTCGACCTCTTGAGTTGATTCATACAAATATTTGTGGACCCACTAGTACTCAATCACCTCGAGGTGAATTATATTTCATTTTGTTGAATGATGATTATACCAAAATGACTTGGGTTGGATTGTTAAAGAATAAATTTGAGGCTTTTGAAAAATTCAAAATATTCAAAGCACAGGTCGAAAATGAAATGAATTTAAAAATAAAGTGCCTAAGATCAGACATAGGACTATAATTCACATCTAATGAATTCAAAAGCTATTGTGAAAATCATGGGATCAAGAGATGATTTTCTATTTCCATAACCCCTTAGTAGAATGGAGTAGTAGAGAGGATGAACAACAAAGTTTAGGAAATGGTCATGGCCATGCTTGATGGATCAAAAGTACTCAAAAACATTTGGGGAGAAATTGTTCAAACTATTGTTAACATTCTCAATAAATCCCACATAAGAGTAATCAATGATAAAACCTCTTATGAGCTATGGCATGGCCGACCAACATCAATAAAATATTTCAAAGTTTTTGGAAGAAAATGATACATTAAAATAAATGAAGACAACTTAGGTAAGTTTGATTGTAGATATTATGAAGGTATATTTTTAGGATACTCCTCCAAAATTAAAGGATACAAGTGCTACAACAAAAGACTCCACAAAATAGTTGAAAGTATAAAGGTAGATGAGCTATCACCTCATCCAGAGAGACAATAGCACCATGATAATTCCTACGATGAACCAATCAGAAATGAACCACAAGGAGATGGAATGCATGAGTATCGGGAACAAGAGGTTTCCGAGGAAGAAGATATAATGGAGACATCACAACCAAATACCCCATCAAGGTATGTTCAAAAACATCATCTAGACAGTCAGATTCTTGGAAACATGGAATTCAGTGTACAAACTAGAAGAAAAATTGTAAATACATCTAGCTTTGCAAATTTTGCATCGTCTTCCATGAGTGAACCTCAAAACTTTGCACAAGCAAGTCAGGATGACCATTGGGTCAAAGCCATGAATGAAGAACTAGACCAAATAGAGAAAAACAAGACATGGGATCTTGTTCCAAGACCAAATGACAAGAATGTAATTGACACTAAATGGGTATACAGAAACAAGTTAAATGAAGATGGACAGATAGTTAGAAACAAGGCCAGATTGGTATGCAAAGGGTATGCTCAAGTCGAAGGAGTGGAATTTGAAGAAACATTTCCCCATGTTGCAATAATTAAAGCTATCAGGATGTTTTTGGATTTTGCATTCTATATAAAATTCAAAGTCTACCAAATGGATGTCAAATAAACATTTTTGAATGATGATCTTGAGGAAGAAGTTTATGTGGAACAACCAAAAGGTTTTTTGCTAACTGAAAAAAATAATTATGTATATCATTTAAAGAAAGCCTTGTATGGGCTAAAACAAGCTCCAAGAGCTTGGAATTACAGACTCGATAGTTATCTGCACCAACAAGGTTTTAAAAATTGGACAACTAATAGAAACTTATACATCAAGGCTGAAGGTAATGACTTGTTAATTATGTAGTATATGTTGATGATATATTTTTTGGTAGGAACTAATGAGTAAAAAAATTGCAGTTGCCATGCAACAAGAGTTTGATATGTCCATGTTAGGAGAACTCTCCTTCTTTCTTGGCTTACAGATTCATCAATAAAAAAAAAAGAATTTTTATTTCTCAAATAAAATATCTCAAGGAAATGTTGAAGAAGTTTGGCATGGAAAATTGTGCACTAGTAAGCATTCCCATAACTACCAATTGCAAACTCAATAAAGAGGATGATGCTTCAAAAATAGATTAAACAATGTACATGTCCATGATAGGAAGTTTACTTTATCTCACAACTTCAAGGCCTGACATCATGCAATTTGTTCATTTGGTAGGAAGGTTTCAATCCAGTCCCAAGGAAACTCATGTTCTTGCAATCAAAAGAATATTCAGGTACTTGCAAGGCACTATTGATTATGGATTGTGGTAGCCAAAAACCATAGACCTCATTCTCAGATCTTATACAGATGCATGATAGAAAAATCACTAATGGAGGTGCATTCTTCCTTGGCAGGTTGTTTAGTATCCTAGCTCAACAAGAAACAAACTCCCATTTCCATTTCTACAACTGAAACACAGTATATAGCTGCAACATCTTTATGTATGCAAGTATTGTTTATAAAGACCATTATCAAGGATATTCAGGTTCCTTGTGATCAACCTATTTCCATCATGTGTGAAAATACAAGTTCTATTAATATCTCTAAAAATTATGTTCAACACTTTAAAACTAAGCATATACATATCAAATATCACTTTCTCATAGAGAAGGTTCAGGATCAAGTGGTTAAACTAGAATATGTTCCTTCCAAAGAGAATATCACATATATCTTTAACAAGCCATTGCCTAGGGACTCCTTTGAGTACCTCAGAGAGAATTTGGGCATCCTTCCCACTCCTCATTAAGGCACATAACCTTCATGACAAGTTGGAGGCTGTTGAAAGACCTATCCAGCCTCAGGAGGAGGAGTGCAAGAAACTAAGTAGCAGGAAATACAACATTCAGAAAGGGGGAGTCACACTCAGGATGTGTACAGTTAGTAGGGAAGATCAATTTTCCATTGATGTCAAAGGGGGAGAAAAATAGAGCTGTGAAAAAGAGGAGCATACATCAAGGGGGAGTGAAGACCAGAGGAACACATTAACAGGGGGAGAAACTCAACACTAGAGTTTCTATCAATGACAAAGGGGGATTTTGTTGAGAATATGTTTTCATTGATGTCAACATGGTGCACATACAATATGGAGAAAATTTGGTGCATAAGTGATCCAGATGGATATTGGTGGCCACCCACCTTTTCCAACTGGCTCAAAAAAAATTTCTGACAATTTTGGCAATTTAGTATTTTTAGCAGTTTTAACTTTTGGGGCCATTTTGAGGGCCTAAATGAAGGTTTTTTGGGATTGAGCTCCTCAATGATAGTTGAAGGCATAATTGAGCCCCAAAAATAAATCTCCTCGACGATACCTTTCCAACGGGCTATCACACGCCTAAAACGGAGATCGTATGCAAAAGTTATGACCCCGGGAAGTTGATGTACTAACTTACCCAAACGGGGCCCACATGACTTTTGGCGCTTCATTTCCTAGGGTTAGGTTTTTTGATGTATAGGGTTTTTGGAATTCTTTCTTATTGTAAAAAGGCCTTCAAAGCCTCATTGTAACCTTCTTCTTGCGAATGCGCGCCACTGTCATATCTCTTCTCAGAGATAAGCCGCCACCATTCCAACAAGCTTGTCTCCATTGCATTTTACAATTTCAGCTTATTTCGTTATTGAATAGAAAACCAATTTTACTGTATCTTTGTTATTTTGTGTTAAGCACCTGTTAATAATCTGTATTCATTTCATTCTGCTCATAAAATCTGGATCAGTGGTATCAGAGCGGTCTGCTTCTAGTCATCTTAATGCATGTCCCCAACGAGGTCGGAGTACAAAGAGTTGGGTCTCGAGCTTGTTTCTCTTGAGGAAATAAGCTTTCGCACGCCCAAGCGACCTCCCATGGTAGGAGAAAATAAATATGATGGGATAGGAGATCCTTTCAAACTATTGATTGAGGAATCCCTCACGCTACAGAGGAACGAGATGATGGATAGTTTCACGCAAATCCTTCGGTGATTACCAACAGGTGACGCGTCTTCTTCGAATGGAGGCGTCGGCCCCTTCAAGGTACAAATAAACTTCGATATTCCTATTTTTGAAGGTCAGATAGATGCAAATGTTGTAGACAAGTGGTTGAATCTACTAGAAGGGTATTTTTCTGTCCATAACTTTTCAAATAAAGAAAAGATTACTTTTGCACTCCTTAAAGCCGTTCCCCATGTCAACGATTGGTGGGAAAATTTCTATGAGCAAAAGGAAACAGAGGAAACCTCATTATTTTCAGTCATGACCACCTGGGAATCCTTCAGAGATGCTATTAAGGAACAATACTACCCTGTCAAAAGTTATTACGACCTGTATACCAAATGGACCACACTGCGGCAAGAAAGAGACCAAGCAGTGCCAGATTTCACAAATATCTTCCATACCTTGCGCACCAACTTGGGTATCAAAGATTCAGAGTGACATCTAGTGCTCAAGTATCACAGTGCTCTGCATAGATACATCTAGACCGAAATGGAATTTCTGGACATATCATCCTTGGGCGCGGTCTACCGATATGCTGTCAAAATCGAGCAGAAGCTCAAACAAAAGACGCAGAAATTTGGGCCTGGGAATCCCTCACAACAAAAGCTAGGAAAGGGCAGCCCCAACCCACTAAACAAAGGATAGAACAAATATGGACAGTATCAGGACAACCAGTCCAAGACGCAAGCAAAGAAGGACACCGGAAAGACAAAGAAAGATACCAGGAAGTGGTGTGACTTCTATAAGAGCCCTTGGAATAGCACTGCTGACTGTCACTCAAAGAAGTCGCTGGTGGCCGAAGTGAAAGCCTATGAATCAGATGCAGATTATGACTCTCAGACAGAACTAGAAAGGGGAAGATGGATCATTGACGCGGAACCTAGTGCCACCGTTGCTACCACCAAGCTCCAACCTGGTGAACCAAACGAGCCAGAAGAAGGAGAGTGCCTCTTGCATTCACAGATGTGGGTAAAAGGCACCCCACTGCACTTCATCGTTGATAGCGGTAGCCAGAAGAACCTCATCTCAGCAGAGGTCATCAAGCGGCTAGCCTTGCCAACAATGCCTCACCCACAACTGTACACCTTTGGATGGCTCTGCCAAGGAAGCGATCTCCGCATCAGTCAACAGTGTCGACTGTCATACGACATAAGCCCTTCAAAGATGAGGTATTGTGTGATGTTTCTCCTCTCGAAGTTTTTGATGTTCTTTTGGGCCAACCTTATTTATGGAAATGTCATGTTGTATATGAGTCTAGGCCTCGTAGTGTTATTGTTACTTTGAATAGAAAATTGTACAGGATACCTGAGGCAGTCCCACCTAGTGCTATTTCCTTGATCTCTACTAAGAAATGCAGGAAGGTCATCTCTCAGACGGGGAAGTTTGTCTTCTTCGTGATTCGCTCTCAAAATAAGCGAAAGATCACAGCCACATCCAGGGTCTCTACAACTGACCTCTCCACATAGCAGAAGCAAGTAGATAAGGTCATGGAAGAATACTCAGATATCTTCTTCTCACCTATAGGGGTACCTCTGCACTTCCAGGTCAAGCACCCCATCGATCTGACCCCTGACACACCGTTAACCAATGCACCAGTCTATCATCGCTCTTTAATAGAGAATGGAGAGATCAAACGACAGATCCAAGAACTACTCCACAAGGGGCACATCCACCCCAGCTCATCACCTTGCGGGAGCCCAATCATGCTCGTACAGAAGAAAGATGGAACCTGGGGACTCTGTATTGATTATCGGGCTCTGAATAAAATCACAGTCAGAAACCGGTACCCGATTCCCCGAATCAATGACCTCCTTGATCAACTCACGGGGGCCAAATACTTCAGTAAGATTGATATGAAGTCTGGCTACCACCAGGTCCTGATAGAATAGATAGATGTATGGAAGACCACCTTCAAGTCAAAGGAAGGCCTTTTTGAATGGTTGGTCATGCCCTTTGGTTTAACAAATGATCCAGCCACTTTCATGAGGCTGATGGACGATATCATGCAACCATTCACCAATACTTTTGTAGTGGTGTATCTGGAAGACATTCTAATTTACAACAAGACTTGGGCCGAACACTTGCAGCATATTCAACAGGTTCTGCACACCCTGCGACAACACAAGATATATGCCAACTTGGAAAAATGCTCCCTCAACATGGACAGGGTCCATTACCTAGGCTACATCATTGATCAACATGGCGTACATATGGATCCAGCCAAGATCCAATTCATCCATGATTGGACAGCCCCAACAACACTCACTGATCTTCGGAGCTTCTTGGGCCTTGCCAATTTCTATCGCAGGTTCATGTTGGGTTTCTCCCATATTGCATGGGCCCTCAGCCAAATAAAGAGAAATTTGTGTGGGGCCGGTCCCAACAACAAGCGTTCGATGATTTGAAGTAACACTTATGCTCAACCCCAGTACTTTCACTACCAGACCTGCAACATCCTTTTGACATCGAGACAGATGCTTCAGACTATGCTATGGGCGTCGTTCTCACTCAGCACGACCACCCCATGGCCTATCATAGTGAGACACTGTCAGATACTATCCATAAGTAGCCTACTTACGACAAATAAATGTACTCCATTGTGCAAGCATGCCTCCAGTGGAGACATTACATTCTTGGGAAGGAGACAATCATCCACACTGATCATAAGCCATTGCAGTTCAGGCAAACACAGGGAAAATTGCAGAATGACAGCCATCAAAAGTGGTCCACATACTTGCAGCAATTCCACCTCAACATCAAGTCTAGCACCAATCGCATTGCTGATTGCCTTAGTAGACCCCCAGTCGTGGCACTCACCATGGTGCTATATTCTTGTGGCCATGAGACATATGGATGTTCCCATCTCTATGAGACAAACCCTGACTTCGCCACCACCTACCAAATGTTGGGTGCAAATGCAGTTGTCGATAATTTCATCTTCAGGATGGGTTGTTGTGTCATCTGGGCCATATCTGTGTTCCATCAAGTGAGCGAGCGAAGCTTAACTATGAAGCCCACTACATTCAGGTGGCAGAACACTTCGGTGTTGAAAAGACAGTGGTGATGCTACAGAAACATTTCTACTGGCCGAAACTTCGACAGGAGGTCAGCAAGTATATCAGGTCCTGCACTGCCTGTGCTATTGCCAAAGTGACCACTAAGAAACAGGGCTTGTACACTCCTCTTCCTACTACTGACAGGCCATGGGAATCCATCTCAATGGACTACATGTCCGGTCTCCCATCCACTAAGCGGGGAAATGATTGTGTTTTTGTGGTTGTTGATCACTTTTCTAAGATGGCGATTCTGGTTGCCTGCAAGAAGAGCATCATAGCAGAGGCCACTGCCAAGATCTTCTTTGAACGAGTCTGGGTACATTTTGGAATCCCACAAACCATTGTCTCAGATCAGGATAGTCGATTTCTTAGCACATTCTGGTCGAGCCTCTGGTCATTGCTGGACACCAAGCTCACCAAATCCATGACCTTCCACCCTCAGACAGATGGCCAAATCGAGGTTGTAAATCGAATGATTGTGCATATCTTTCACATGTATAATTCAAATCACCCTCGCACATGGGATGAGAGCCTTCCCTATGTCCAACATAGCTACAACCGAGCCCTACATAGCTCAACCGACCACATCCCCTTTCAAGTGGGGTTGAGATTCCAACCATTGGGACCCATAGATGTTGCACTTCCCCTTGTATTCACCTCAAACAACTCATCTACTGATCCAACTTAAGCTAACAAAGCCACCTGGTTCATTGAGTGGATCCAGAACATTTGCCAACAGGTTCAGGATATCCTACAAAAGTCCAATGACAAGTACAAATAATGCCATGATCAACATCGGGTGCTGCATAAGTTTCAGGTGGGCGACAAAGTTTGGTTGGACTTGTAGAAAGAACGCCTTATAGGACCCTATCGGAAGCTTCGCCCACTCCGTTATGGGCCATACACCATCACCAAGGCCATGGGGGATAATTATTTTGAGCTCAACATTACTCCTTTTCTTGGTCTGCACCCAGTGTTCAATGTGGATCTCCTTCGCCCTTATTTCCCACCATTATTGGACACCTCAGAAGTAGCAGAACAATTGAAACCAACATAGCTCAACCTCGACTACCTACAACAGGAATCCAATGACCAGATTGTGGAAAAACACATCAAGGGCACTCGACAACAAAGGATCCAGCTTTATTGAGTCGTCAAAGCAGGGCAGCTCTTGCACCAAGGCAAGTGGCTCACCCGTGCCAAATTCAACAGAAATTTCCTCATCTGATGGGGGACCTCAATGCAATGGAGACCATTGCTTCCTAAGGAGGGAGGATTGATACAGATGGATATCGGTGGCCACCCACCTTTTCCAATTGGCTCAAAACAGTTTTCTGACAATGTTGGCAATTTAGTATTTTTTGCAGTTTTAACTTCTGAGGCCATTTTGAGGGCCTAAATGAAGTTTTTTCAGGATCGAGCTCCTCAATGATGGCCTTAGGAATTATTGGTCCCCTAAAATGAATCTCCTCAACGATACCTTTCCAATGGGCTATCACATGCCTAAAACGGAGATCGTATGCAAAAGTTACGACACCGAGAAGTTGATGTACTAACTTACCGAAACGGGGCCCACATGACTTTTGGCGCTTCATCTCCTAGGGTTAGGTTTTTGGATGTCTAGGGTTTTTGGAATTCTTGCTTATTGTAAAAAGGCCTTCAGAGCCTCATTGTAAACTTCTTCTTGTGAATGCGCGTTGCTATCACATCTCTTCTTAGAGATAAGCCACAACCATTCTAGCAAGCTTGTTTCCACTGCATTTTACAGTTTCAGCTTATTTCATTATTGAATAGAAAACCAGTTTTACTGTATCTCTGTTATTTTGTGTTAAGAACCTGTTAATAATCTGTATTCATTTCATTCTGCTCATAAAATCCGGATTAGCGGTATCAGAGAGGTCTGCTTCTTGTCATCTTAATGCATGGCCCCAACGAGGTCGGAGTACAAGGAGTTGGGTCTCGAGATTGTTTCTCTTGAGGAAAGAAGTTTTCGCACGCCCAAGCGACCTCCCATGGAAGGAGAAAAGAAAGATGATGGGATAGGAGATCCTTTCAAACTGTTGATTGAGGAATCCCTCATGCAACAGAGGAACGATATGATGGATAGTTTCACACAAATCCTTCAACGACTACCAACAGGCGACGCATCTTCTTCGAACGGAGGTGCCGCCCCCTTCAAGGTACAAATAAACTTTGATATTCCTATATTTGAAAGTTAGATAGACACAGATGTTGTAGACAAGTGTTTGAATCTACTAGAAGGGTATTTTTCTATCCATAACTTTTTGAATAAAGAAAAGATTACTTTTGCGCTCCTCAAAGTCGTTCCCCATATCAAAGATTGGTGGGAAACTTTCTGTGAGAAAAAGGAAATAGAGGAAACCTCATTATTTTCAGTCACGGCCACCTGGGAATCCTTCAAGGATGATATTAAGGAACAATACTACCCTGTCGGAAGTTATGACGACCTATATACCAAATGGACCACACTGTGGCAAGAAAGAGACCAAGCAGTGCCAGATTTCACAAATATCTTCCATACCTTGCGCACCAAGTTGGGTATCAAAGATTCAGAGCAACATCTGGTGCTCAAGTATCACAATGCTTTGCATAGATACATCCAGACTGAAATGGAATTTCTGGACATCTCATCCTTGGCCGCGGCCTACCGATATGCCGTCAAAATCGAGCAGAAGCTCAAACAAAAGACGCGACAATTTGGGCCTGGAAACCCCTCACAACAAAAGCTAGGAAAGGGTGGCCCCAACCCATTGAACAAAGGACAGAACAAATATGGACAGTATTAGGACAACCAGTCCAAGATGCAAGCAAAGAAGGACACCGAAAAGACAAAGAAAGATACTGGGAAGTGGTGCGACTTCCATAAGAGCCCTTGTCATAACACTGCTGACTGTCGCTGAAAGTAGTTGCTGGTGGGTGAAGTGAAAGCCTATGAATTAGATGCAGATTATGACTCTAAGATAGAACGAGAAAGGGGAAGGCAAATCATTGACATGGAACCCAATGCCACCATTGCTACCACCAAGCTCCAGCCTGGTGAACCAAACGAGCCAGAAGAAGGAGAGTGCCTCTTCCATTCACAAATGTGGGTAAAAGGCACCCCGCTGCACTTCATCATTGACAGCGGTAGCCAGAAGAACCTCATCTCAGCAGTGGTCATCAAGCGACTGGCCCTACCAACATCGTCACACCCATAACCATACACCATTGGATGGCTCCGCCAAGGAAGCGATCTCCGCGTCAGCCAACAGTGCTGACTGTCGTACGACATCAAGCACTTCAAAGACGAGGTATTGTGTGATGTTGCTCCTCTCGAAGTTTGTGATGTTATTTTGGGGCAACCTTATTTATGGAAATGTCATGCTGTATATGAGTCTAGGCCTCGTAGTGTTATTATTACTTTGAACAGGAAATTGTACAAGATACCCGAGGTAGTCCCACCTAGTGTTTTTTCGTTAATCTCTGTTAAGTAATGCAGGAAGGTCATCTCTTAGACGGGGAAGTTTGTCTTCTTCGTGATTCACTCTCAAAATAAGTAGAAGATCACAACCACATCCAGGGTCTCTGTGGCCGACCTCTCCACACAGCTGAAGCAAGTAGATAAGGTCGTGGAAGAATACTTAGATATCTTCTTCTCACCTATAGGGGTACCTCTGCACTGCCAGGTCAAGCACTCCATCGATCTGACCCCATATGCACCACTACGCAATGGACCAGTCTATCGTCGCTCTTTGTTAGAGAATGAGGAGATCAAACGACAAATCCAAGAACTGCTCCACAAGGGGAACATCCGCCCCATCTCATCACCTTGCGGAAGCCCAATCGTGCTCGTACATAAGAAAGATGGAACCTGGCGACTCTGTATTGATTACCGGGATTTGAATAAAATCATAGTTAGAAACCGGTACCCGATTACCCAAATCGATGGCCTCCTTGATCAACTCACGGGGTCCAAATACTTTAGTAAGATTGATCTAAAGTCTGGCTACCACCAGGCCCCGATAGAACAAACAGATGTATGGAAGACCGCCTTC